>QVOB01014945.1:0-37397 GCA_014839585.1 Pseudomyrmex concolor
AACATTTTACGGTAAGCTAAAAAAAACAACCACAACTCCTTTCGCGCACAGAGAAACCTTGGTCGCGACGCCCATGCCTGTATATAAGTGGGCAAACGGGCGACGATCTAAGCCTGGAAGGTTTCGCGCTGCGTGACCTGTCACCGTAAACGTTGCTAGATTTATACGCGGACGCTAACTTGTCGCATATTTACCCCCTCGTCGAGTTACCCTGCGTACCTTCCGTCACCACCCTCCGAACCTGCCCTCGCGAGCCTGTCTGTCCGGCAAACCCTCTATACGTGAGAATCTTTCTCTCTCTCTCTCTTTCCTTTTCCCTGCTTCAAATTTACTCACTGTGTGAAATGAAAGATTAATATGCAATATATCGGATGAAATATTAAATCAACCCAGACTTTTTCGCGTTCTTTTTTTTTTTTATTATACATCTCTTTCTCTCTTCTGCTTGTATATACTTTCGGTCCCTTTAAATTGGACAAATGGTTCCACTGCGCACCTTTCTCACGATAATAGGGCGACAGGGGATAGACTGCTCGACGTCGTGTTCAGAGGTATTGAGTGTCACACGGCGTTGACTTTTTTTCTTCTGTCGGACGGTCCGTTTCTTTCGTGCTCAACCGGCCGCGAGTAGGCGCGCGCTCGTAACGCGGCCAGGGTAAGCTGGCCTGCCGACCCACCGACACACGCATCGACCATCTGTACAGGGTGTCTCGTAAGGCTTGGATCAAACTTCAGTACCGTACTTCTCGGACAGGGCTCGTGCTCTGCGAAAAGACACAACAGGAAGCAAATAATTGCGCCATTTATGCCTTCATAAATGTTCTTCTTCTATATGAGCAAGATTGTTTTGCTGCTTTACTTTAACGTTTATTTATTAGATAAAATGTCATCCGTGAATACGTGCTCACAAGCAAAACAAGATTTTGTTGTTTTAAAATACTAAAGCGAAGCTTATGAAAAATTGATTATTGCGTATGGCACGTGAGAGAGTTATTCTTCTCGATATACATATGTATCAGAGAATAAAAACACAAAAATTAATGCTGCTCGTATAAAATACAAACGTTGTAAGTGGCATCTTATTATTTTCACAGACACGGTCTGTTTTTTTTTTTTTATACGAATTTACTGGAGAGAAATTTCTACTCAGGAATTCACAGAAAAACGTCACGAAACACCCTGTATAATGCACACAAGCTCCAGCGGCTATTCAAGCAGCAACGAAGAGATCAAACAGCAAATCTATCATCCCTTTGTAGTGGTGGATTCCGTTCGACTCCGGACAATAAATATCCCCATCGACGGTAGGGACGGAAGAGACATCGGGAAGACATCGTGTCGGATAACGAGATATTGTTACTTGTTAGGTCGTATTTGAAAATAGGCGGGGAACGGTAGGTACAGAGGGAGTCCAAACACATTTCGGAGAATTATGTAAATGGAACCTTGTAAAACCTAACTCTCCGCAGGCTTTTTTGTCTCTCCTCTTCCCTCTCTCTCTCTCTCTCTTTCTATTTCTCTCTCCTCTTTCTTTTTCTCTCTCTGCTCTTTCCGGAGAAAAGTTCGGTGTTAACGTTGCGGAAGCTCGTGAAATGAAGCGCGGATTTGTCTGCCATCGACTTTCAACCAAACTTAGTTCGTGAGAAATTCACGAAATTATAATTCTGCGGAATGTTTGTTCCGCGGAATTTTCTCTTTTTCTTTTCGACACGTGTGACAAATTCGTTGTTACGTCATTCGTTTGAATCGCTGTGAAACATCTCATTGTCAATCTGGCAATTTTTACAACACACCAAACATGTTTCATTTTTGCTTTTTTTTTGCGTGTTAAGCGATCAAAGACAAATCCGCGCGTTTCTTGTTGAACTCGTTTCGTATAAAGTGCTGCGCTGTCTGCATTACGTTTTCCGAAATATTTCAACGTGGGTAATATGACAAGAAACATAATACATCTCATGTCTCGCGATTCTTATATACATTTCCGTGCTCAGGAAATAAGATCGCATTTGCACACCTCATAAGTTTTTGCTATTTTCTCAAAATACGATGATTTCGTACTCTGTTACGTGCGAATGCATAAGACTTTTTTTTATATTTTTCGTATTTTTGGGACAATATTTCAAGTGATGATTCGGATACATCAAAATTCAAACAATGCAATTTAGATTCAAAATCGCAATTAAATTACAATTAAATTTGTTAAAATACTTCTTGCAAAGAGAGCCGCGCTGCTAATGACATACAAAAGAATCGTAAAAATTATACAGAGAAATATTACACATTTAATCAAAGCCCATGGCTTCGTTACTGCTCAGTGCGAGTAATTTTTGTCCTGAACAATGAACAAAAGTGGTATTTTAATTTTTAATGTTAACTTTTAATTTGCCGGTTCCCTTTACAATAAAAAACGATAACGGCGTGTAATGGTCGTTTTGTCATCACGTAGTTACGTTACTTGTGTGTGTATTCGCGATGTTTATGCTATCTCATCTTCTCACGTAGAATATAAAGCGGGTAACATGTGCATGAATATATTATATATACAAACATTATATCCGTATAATCTGTATAATCTGTAGAAAAACCAATGTTAACTGTGACATTGCAGATGAATGAACTCTATGAGATTTTGTCTTGAAAAAAAAAAAAAGATTTTTTTCTTCTTACATATTACGATTAAATATAACATCAAATCGAAATAAGTTGTCCGAAAGTTAGACTTGTTTAATTAAATATAAATTTAATTTTTTTTTCCAGTAAAAGATGACGAGTGTATCGTTTTGAACCTACGAGACTCGACTTATGTCGCTAAAAAAAACACTCGTCAAGGCCAGCGAGACACTGCACAACCCTGAATAGCGTTTCGCAAGAATGATCCAAATAACGAACTTGACGCCAACGCGCGTGGCGCCTACCCTTACTCGATACCTGAAAAGTGCTCTTACACAAACCTCGAGGACGCTCAAGCGTATTATTGCCGAGTTCTCTTTCTGAGCTGGTGAACCAGATCCACGCTCGAATCCGCACGCAGAGTTACCATTAGCGCAAAATTCACATTAAATATTGAGTGACCAGCAAGTTAGAAAAATTTGTGCGAGGATCTCAAAACCGCTAACAAGCACACGATATTACACAAAATAGCGAACAATTGTGAAGTACTCCATTTACAATATATAATATAAAATATAATGTTTCAACCAGTACTTAAAGTTATAAAGTTTGCGAAAATCTCAAAGCTACATATCAAATTTAAAATGTCATAAAGAATAAAACAAAAATCAAATAGAAAGCTTTCTCTTTTTGACCTAAAAAAAAAAGTTTTGATCTCATTTAACTTTAACTAATGACAAAGTTTCCAAGTGATGCCCTCATGAACTATGGACGAATATTATTGTGCAGACTTTTGTGCTCTCCATTATTCCAATCCAATAATAACGGAAAAGGGAGACTTGTCGGATATAATGGAGTCTATCGAGAGATTGGCGGATGGAAATCGGGACGCCGTTCGAGATATACTTACCACAAGGATCGAGATCATAGAGGCGATTCTCTGCACACGCCTAGATCTGATCGCGGTGGTCGGCAACTACGCGCTGCAAATAATTACAGCCGTCCTTACATTCCATAGCAAGGCGGGCAAACTGGTTCCAAGCGTGGTTGCTTGCGCTAGGATATGAACGCGCTTGTAAAGGAAACCATATTTCTTCAAGTATATCATGCGTGTTTCTCAGCTTTTCATAAGGTTTTTTTTTCTCAACGTAGATGCTAGGATCAATAAACCGTACCAACATTTACTATTTTTCACCATGCATTTGAGGATTTAAAATCAAGCGAGGAAGATAAAGCGAGTTTCGTTGCGTTACATCACGATGTTCTATTACAAGTCGTTGCCTTTTCACGTTGAGCTCCTAATTGGATTTCCGTCTCATCAAATTTTATTACAATACGGTTAACGTCGAGATTATTCAATTGGTCCGGGATTTTCGTAAAAGAAGAAAACAAACGCATTAAATTAATGAAATTTTTATATATATATATATATATATATAGCAAATTTAATGATCAAGCTTTTGAATAATAATCGCGGATCTCTTCGATAGCGTTCGAGCGTTTACTCGAACGCACAATAACTTCGATGGTGTTTTTATTCGTCGCGGAAAGATTTCGCAAACAACAGAAACGTACACCTCCGCGCGGTAGCGGTCGTAGGCGCATTAATAATGTAAGTGTGCAGATGGTGTGCAGTGAGTGCGCGGCGCCGCTGACTAGGATCAATGTTCCGTTCGCGATCTATATAGCCGGTACGCGGCCGCGCACCGCGATATATAGGTAACGACAGAGAGCAAGAGAGACAGAGAGGAGAGAGAGAGGAGAGAGAAAGAGAGGGCTATGTGGGAAACAACACGGTCGTTCGCTTTTGCCTTCCTTCTTCCTCCACCGATACCCTAGTCCTCGCGCTCGGATAATGCATTTGCGAATATTTTAACCAATCGTAGCGCAAAATTACCATATGGAAATAAGTTTCTTCTCTCTCTCTCTCTCTCTCTGCGGGGAAAACCAAGAGACTCCTCCTCTTCCTTCTGCGATCAAAGAAAAGATTCTTTATGAACAAACATCGCTCTCACGCGTGTGTACTCGCACAAATCTCGGTCGAATCGAAGTACCAAGCAGTGTATTACAAAGATGAGTAGTAACGTATTTTATAAATTTATTCACATGATCTTTTTTTTTAAATAAATCAAAGTATACAGTGAAGTCTGACGGTACATGCGCTGACAGACGCTGCGGGCGTCTTCTTCTCTCACCTTCGCCGAAAACTGCACATGCCTTTTGCTTATTTTTTTGTTTCTCACTCTTTCTTTTTAATTCTTATCCTCTTTTTCACGCGGCGAACAGTATCTTACACGAAGGCGCGGCGCGACAAAGAGAACGCGTTCAATATACATATTTACATATCGTACAACCACCTATCTCCTCCTTCCTCTTCTCTTCTATTTGTTTTATCTCTCTCGCAGACATATAAAATTACAAAAAGTTATCTACCTAGAAGTCGAAGCTAGCGTCATAATTCTCTATTATGCGGCGATGACATTAAAGTGACATCGTCAATCACGTGTGTGGATGTTTGTGTATATACATACATGTACAATGTACATACGCATGCAAACGCATAGTTGCGTAATAGCGTATTATTTACATTCGCAATAAAGAAATAAATATTTACACTAGGGTTCACAACGCGTATCACCGCCGAAGGGATGGTGTGTCAGTCCGCAGAATTATGCGAGAAACGAATACTCTCTTGTATACGTTCGCGCGTATCACTCTTGAATGAAGACGGAAGAACATATCAATATATTCTAAACCCTTTGCACGCCTGATAACAAATAGCTACGTGTCATATATTTCACGAAGTTTTTCCTTTACAAAAACATTCAATTTTTTCACAAACTGAAAACTTATAAAGCATGAAATTATCAATCTAGACAAACGAAGACTATAAGACTTGCAATTTTTATTCGTTAAAAAATAAAATCATTATTTGACGATGATTATTTGTGAATAATACAATAGTCTTTTGAGACAAAAATGTAAAAGAACTTTTTTTTTTTTTCAAGAATTTTTCTTTGTACCAGGCACGCATGCGAAGAGTTGAAAGTTATTACAAGTTACATCAATAAAGTCAGTTTTATATAACATAGGAGTGTTTTTCGAAATATGAAAGTTACAAAAATAAAACTAAATATTATAAATTAATATCATTTCTGAACAAAGTTTACATACGAATAGACACATTAAATTTATGTTTTTATACCGAAGCGAGAGATTTTTATATACGAATAAGATTCTCACGAGATTCTCGAATAGCACACATGACAATTAATTATATGCTTGAAAAAAGCGAGATATAATAATAACAAAAACGGAATTCTTGCGTATCGTCAACAAAAATATAAACGACTTATTATCACAATATCTGCAAATATTAATTAATATAACGCGAACACTTCGTCCCTTCGTTTCCTTCGCGACGACGTCTGTAAATTATGTACACGTGTCTTGTGGGAGTTCGCGACTCGATCGCACGCAGCGTCTCTGGAAATTCAGTCTATCGATGCCGTCGTCAATCGGGCGTCACGTGGGCAAACACAGAATTTCAGCACAACCTTTCGAGAACGAGGACGACTATCGTCGCTCGTCGCTATCATGTTCGAGTCGACGATTTCCACGATTTCGTAGATACGTAGCGTTTTTGGAAACACCTGGGGTAACGATCGCAAGTAGCTAAACCAGATAGGCCTGTCCTGAGGAAGGCGGAGGTGGCGGTGGCGGCGGTTGCCTCCAGGCAGTCTTTTCAAGGGTGGAATAGTCCGAATCGATGGACGAGTAGATGTGCTCGGAAAGCGGTCTCCTGTGGTCATCGCTAACCACGCTGCAGTTGCTGTTATTGACGGTAGCGGTGGTGGTAGTAGTGACGAGATTATCAGCCGGCAGCGTCACGTCCCGGTAGGCATGATTGATGGTCAGCCTAGGCTGTATCACCGGCGACGACGACGGCGGCATTTGCTGTTGCTGTCCTAACATAGAGGGAAGTGGGGTACTACACGAATAAGCGGGCGGCGCGTGTTGCAACATTAACGTCGACGAGGAGTCCTTGAAGAGCGCGCCGCGCTGACCGCCGCGCAGTGTCGACATGCTGCTCTTTTCAAGACTGCCGATATCGCTGTCCAAGGTGTAGGTGTTGATGTTACGCTTGTACACCAGAGGCGACGACTTGCTCTCGACGTTGCTGACAGCTGTGCCGGTAGTGGTGTTGGCGCTGGTGGCGATGATAGCGGTCGTCGTTGACGGCGGTAACGCGTATCTCAATCGTTCCCAGAACCTTTTCTCGCCCCACGTGAGTATAACAGCGGCTGTTCTCAGATAAGGTCGTAATTCGGGATCGCGCTCGACCTCGACGCCAATCTGACCGATTTGGATAACGATTAACTGGGAAGCGCGGCCGCGCAACGCTTCGTGCAGTGCAGCTCGGAACTCGAAACGTGACCATTCGGTGTGCAGAAAATCGCGAGTCAACACTATCAGCACGCGTCGCGACGCGTCCACCGCCTCGAGAACGGCGGGCGCGGGCGCGGAAGCGCGTAGCACGCACGGCAAGTCCCGATGATGAAGACAAAGTCTCAAACCGCTCGCTCCGTGCTCCAGCTCGTCCGCCAGCGAATGCAACACAAAGTCCTCGTCGTGCGGACTGTAGCAAACGTAACAGTCATAGAGACGATCCCGATCGTCGCAACAGCCCGCGGTCATCGCAGCTGCAACGCCCATACTTGCAGTGGTCGTGGCCTTGCCGGATTTCGTGCGTAAAAATCGTAGTCCGTACTTGGAATAGGCCCAGGCGCCGACTGGTTCGCGAAACACAAAGGCGAGCACTATAATAACAAGTAGAATAAGAACGGCCGAGAGAGTAGCGGCTACCAATGGTAAATAGTCCGACACCATAATGCTCTCGATCACGCCACCCTGAGCAAAGTAGTCCGAGCAGGCGGTCTCGTTGACGTTAAGACGACGTCGATAGGCCGGCCTGAAGTCACCTCCGTAATAACACCAAACATCGCCGGTGTCGATCACTTTGTGCGCGTTGTCCGATACCCAGGAGGACAACTCTTGTAGAAACTTGCAGCGGCAGGACCAAGGATTGCCGCCGAGTGACAGCTCGACCAGTCGTACGTTTAAAGTGACTTGCCACACCGGAAAAGTCACCAAGCGATTTCCATGTAATCGTAAGATCTCGAGCGAACGCAACGGTAGGAAGGTTAAATTACCAATAAACCCGATGACGTTGTTTTGTAAATAAAGTTCGCGCAAATGCCACAACCGCTCGAATTCGAAACCTTTGAGCTCGCGTATCCGATTATCTTCGAGATGCAAAATCAGTAGATTGGTGAGGCCGTTGAATGTGCGGTTCTGAATGGTTTCGATTCCGGTAGCGTTCACATACAATACGCGCATGTTCTTGCGGCCGACGAACAAGTGGTCGTGCAGCTCATGAAACACGTTACCATCTAGATACAGTTCAGTGGCGTCAGCCGGTATTCTTCGCGGTATTTCGGAGACTCCAAGACCCGAACAGTCAACCACATTAGTATTCCACGTACGATCGTTGTAGCACCTGCAGCCGACCGGACACTTCATCTCGCAGTCGCATGTAGTGTAATCACAGCAATGGCAAAGAGCGAAGCAATGTTTCTCATAGCGACAGAGGAACTGTTCCGAACGGGCGGTTGATGCCGGTAGAATGGCAACTCCTCGCGGTCCCAACGTACGGCACATGGCATTGTCAAGATCCATGATTCGCGGATATTCCCTCGAAGTTTGATTATTGATGGCCGGCAGCCAGTCCATCGAACAGTTGCAGTTGAAAGGGTTGCCGCCGATGTAGAATTCTGGCAGCGGTCTATTTTCCGGTACCTTGGTCAGCAACAACGACGTCAGGTCCATCGTTTCAATCATATTGGCGTATATATCCACGCGAGTGAGATTCACTTTGTTGGTAAACGTGTTTGGACGCACGACGCTGATGTAGTTATTGTTGATAAATAATAATTCCACGCTATTCGGCACAGACTGCGGAGTGAGTTCGGTAATACGATTGTGACTAGCGTCTAAAGTCTTCACTTTGGAATTACGGATGTTGTAGTAATTGCTCAGGTTTTCGATATAGTTGTTGTGAATATCGAGCCACTTGAGGCTGTTGGGTATGAAAGCGTAGTCAAACCACTGGATATGATTTTCCGACAAGTTTAGCAACAGTAAACTCGTAATCTTGTTGAATACACCGTTGATATTTGACAGAAAGTTACCGTCGAGACGGATCGCTTCTAGTCGAGTGTTACGCTCAAACGCGTGCTGCTCCACATGTTGCACTTTGTTATGCGCCAAGTTGAGAATTTGTAAATTCGGCAGGTCCCACAGCATACCGCGGGTCAGATTACCGATGTCGTTGCCGATCAAACGGAGGCCGGTGAGTTGATGGAGGTTGCGAAAAGATCCATTGTGGAACTCGCTGATACGGTTCTCACCGAGATCGAGGGTCTTGAGAAAGGCGAGGTCGCGCAACGCGTCCGGCACGGCAGCGAGTTCGTTGCCGCTGAGATCCAGTTCCTTGAGATCGGAACAGTTTCGAAACGCCACGCTGTCGATATTAGTAATCGAGTTTCCCGACAACGTCAGTCGATTCAACACAAAGAGACCGTTAAACAGCTGCGCTCCCACCGTGTGGAGACGATTGTCGGACAGCTGCAGCGTGTGAAGATTGTAAAGTGGTAGAAAAGCGTTGCTCTCGATACGATCGATCGAGTTGTTACGTAGGTCAAGGATTTGCAGGAAGAACAGATCTTTGAACATGCGAGCGTCGATATGCGTCAGCAGGTTGTACGATAGATCAAGGACAATCAAACGAATCAGGCCGTTGAAGGTGGTTTCGTCAACGCTGTCGCTGCCGAGACGGTTGTTGGCGAGATTCAGCACCAGCAGTTGCTCTAGCTTTGTGAACACTTTCTGCGGTAAGTCGCGCAATCCGTTGTATGCCAGATGTATTACCCGTAGTTCGCGTGTGTTGGCAAACAGACCTTCAGGCAGCGAGTCCAAGGCGTTATGGCTAGCGTTGAAAGTGCGCAGAGCGGTGAGACCGTTCAGAGCGTTCTTGTCAATTTCGGCAATTGCGTTGCGTTGCAAATGCAATTCCTGCAACTGTCGCAGGCCCGCCAACGGCCCGTTCTCGGGTAATCGGCGAAACTCATTACCCGACAGATCCAAAATCCGAATATCGGCCCGACAGGATTCGCCGTTGCCGTCGACGGCAGTTCCAGGCGCCGTTAAACCGATATCGTTGATGTCGCGGATACGATTACCGGTAAGATTGAGAGTTTGCAAATTGTCCAGTTCACAGAGTAGACTCGATGGTAATGCCAGCACATTGCTCTCGACGATCTCTAAGGCGTGAAGCTCACGGAGGCCTGCGAGAGAACGTGGCGCGAATTCCAGGTATCTAGCAGCGCCCCATACTGCGTTCAGGGTCTGCACGACGAGCCGTTTAAGTTCCAGCAACGATTGAAACGCGCCCGCTGGTATCTGCAGCACCTTGCAGCCGTGCACGTGCAACTCGTGCAGACCGGCTAACCGATGCCAGATCTCTGCGCTCAAATTGCTTTCAAAATGGTGCACATCACTGCAGCTGATTCTGAGTTTGACCGCGCCATCGAGCGACGGCGCCAGAGCGACAATCGTCGCGGGGTCCAGGATGCGAAGGGCGCAAACTGCCGAACGGGTGTCGTTGCCGGCTTCGCTGGTCCATCTGCAGGAAGCCGCGGCTGAACCAAGATGTGTGGACATAAGTAGCAATAATAGCAGAGTTGCCGCAAGCAAGCGTTGTAACGGTGCGTACGCCAGTGTCCATGTCGTCAATGTTGACGACGATGTCGTCGGCGATGCCGTCGACGACGTCCATGCTTTCCACGATGGCGATGCTGTAAATAGTGCCGTTGTAACGACGTCACTTGTCGTTGTCGTCGTCATATCGCGTCGCATTTTCACAGAAAACTCGATCTCTTTTTGCTTTCGATGTTAACGTCGAGTTGCGCGTCGGAACGACGATGATGACGACCACGACAATGCTCACTTACTTCAGGGTAAGCCCTTAGGAGCCTTCCCTTGCCTTTCTTTCCTCTTCATTCACACAAACACACGCGTATTTCGCGTGTCTCACACATACGTACACAACAGCCACGACGGCGGCAACGGGGAGGAGGACGTCGATGACATACGAACGCACGCCATGTACACACGCACAACAGCTCGCAGAAGGGAGAAGCACGCGCGCGCGCGCGCGCGCTTACGCACCTCGTATCACGTATTAAGCTCAGAGCGACCCATTTCCTTTGCCCTTTATTCCGCGAGTTGGTCACCAACCACAAAAGCCACCCCGCTGCCGCCACAAGATGCCGCACCACCGTTTTCAGTTATTCGTGCGCTTTTACGATACTGTCGTTTTACCCCCTTTGTCCGTGTGTATGTCAACCTCCTTCGTGATTCCGCGAGCAGCGTTCCTTTACCCTGTTCACCCTCCTATCCACTGATACTAATATCTAACCCTACGAGGGAACAACAGCGTGCTTTCGCTTACTAGTGTCTTTTAGATAATTCGATTATGCACAACGACGCTTAACGAAAACAAATTTTCTCGTACGAGCGCGAGCACTCGAGGCACTCGTGCTGTACCGTCATACACACCCACCTCGCATCGAGCACTAGTCTAGCACTGAACTCGTAGGGTAGGCCTAAACGCGCATCATCGGCATTCTCGACTGTTGCGGTCTCCCTTCCCCTTGCTTCGACGATGCCAGACGAGGGCGCCACTTTGCTGGAGAGACCACGAGAGTGTAGGGCAGGGCAGGTGTGCGCATAGTCTGTCTGTCACTTATGATTGGCCAATCGACCGATGCGTTTTCAGTTCAGTTTCGTTGAGTTACACGAGATTGGCTGAACTGATCCTGAAGTCCTCCTCTGCAATCATGAGAACTGGACTGATTTCTCACGCTGCTACTTTTGCCAGGTCACATGAGCATTTTAGTTCAGTGGCGACGGCACCAGCAGTGCTGAAGACTGTGGACTCGATTTTCAAGAGTATAAAATTGCACTTGGTTCTCTCGCTGGTTCCTATTTGCTGTACAGCTTGTATCACGTACGTTGGGTAATACCGAGTATACATACATCAATACATACCACCTGCTTGTGACGAAGTACACATTAAGCATCAGTTGCCCGGTTTGGTGTAACAACCGATAGGTCATAGGACATACAGTTCGAGCAAGTCGGAATAGTGTTGTGCATTGAGATTCGTTTATCTCTTTGTGCCGCGCTTCCTTCCCGAGAGAAAATTCTGAACTTTCTAGAAGTTTTTAAATACATTTTAGCATCAAGATGAAGTCAGCCTACGTGATCTGTATATTACTAAGCATAACGATCAGTTATCTAACGCTAGCCAATGCTGGTAAGTTCACTTTTGATATTTTCATACTAACTGCGTGTATATCTCAAATACAACCTTGTTTATATCGTACGCGGGCAATGCGCGAAATACTGTTATGATAAGCTTGAATATTAAGCTTCAACGGTTTTCCGCATGATATGAGATTAAAAATAAATTGAATTTTATTTCATACACATGCAATCGCTTATCTTCTTACATTCAATATTGAATTATTGATATATGCGGTTTTCTTCCGTTTGATTTCGATGAAAATTTTATCAATTTGGTGTGTTGACTTAATTTCTACATTTTTTCTCTCAGAATACGAACAATGTATTATATATTTGTTTTTATTTTCTTTTATTATCGTCGACGCTTAGAGTACAAAACAACTGAAGAAGTATATAAAATTAAAACGAGTAGACTCGCGTTATTGCGGCACTACGGTGTAATGATTTTTTTCTTCACGCGCATTCGATTCGACCTTCGTTAGGCAATGGCATGGCATTTTCGAGCAGATTCTTACCGCTATTGATTTTCCGCCGACCACACCGACCGAATCTCGCGGACTCGGTTATAGAGCCCGATAACGATCGACGTGTGACAAGTTACATACAGTCTGCCTCGTCGCGTTGTAATAACATCGCATTTGAAAGCAAGCGATACAATTCGCGTGCACATATTTTCGCACTCGCTTCTGGTATTTTCATACGTTTTACAAACACAAAGTTGAAAAAAAAACTTTTAACTCGACTGTGGTCACGGTTCAGTAAACTGGTTGGCATAACATTCCGGGTTTAGTCTGGTTAAAAACGGTTATCAAATAATTACTTATCATTTGTAATTCCTGTTTGGTTTCTGATAAATTCTGATATTTTAATCTCTGAATATATAGGTATATACAGCACGTGACAAAAACGTGCGGCAACTAT
Organism: Pseudomyrmex concolor; assembly: GCA_014839585.1. NCBI lineage: Eukaryota > Metazoa > Arthropoda > Insecta > Hymenoptera > Formicidae > Pseudomyrmex > Pseudomyrmex concolor. The sequence continues at coordinate 12,961 of QVOB01014945.1, forward strand.
ACCATTGAAATGTATTGAACATTTATATAATTTTTTTGTAAGCTTAGGAAGGATATTTGTAATTCGCAATATTACATATAGAAATTCAGGAAAAAATGTAATACATTATTAATTTTACTTCATATATGTATTTGCAAAATATATATAGTTTCCACTTATCACAAAGTGAAATATTTATACTCTACTGATGATTGAAATAAATGTTTTATTTGTTTTGATCAAAAGATATAAATCTAATTAATTACAAGAGTTTACATATGGATTCTTTTTATGTATTCAGGTGTAACACCACATGGAACACAAATATTTGATGTGACCAATAAAAATGAAACAACTACTGCTCTGCCTTCAACATCAACTGCTAGTAGCATACCTAGTAGTAGCATGCCTGCAACTACAGCTTCAGTCTCAAACAGTACTACACCTAATGTAACGACACCAATCCATACAACTACTGCTATTCCTACTACACATCCTCCTACTAGTCCAACTACTACTAGTAAATCAACAAGTGCAGTACCCACTACAGTTAAACCTACAGTTACAACTTCTACAGTTCCAAAGAGCACACCAGAAGCAACAACAACAGCTGTGCCATCACCTTCCAAGGACCGTCACTTTGATGGACTAAGCTTCTTTGGTATGTGAAACAAAAGGTCCTTCATTTAGTATAAAATTTCTTAATAAATAATATGTCTTCTGTTTGTGTTTGATTATAAAAAAAAACTCAGTTATGCACATGTATTGTTGCAGGTGGCATTATACTTGCTACATGTCTGATGGCAATCGCAGTATTCTCATGGAAATTCTACAGGCAATGCAATCAAGAAAATTATCGTACACTGTGATAACTTTAAATCTCTATTGCAATAGTAGGTCACATGTTCCACTAGTAAGTTATTTGTTTTAAAGTTAATTTAATAAAAATTAACTATATTGTGAAAATATTTAATAGAGTAGTTTTATTTTTTACAAAAACAATTGATGATATATATGAAGCTTGAAACAAAAGCAACTTACTAGCGGAACACAACTTGCTAGGTAGTACACATATTCTAATAAACTTTCGATAATGGCTAATTACTCAAAGTAAGAAACTACAAATAATTATTCTGTTACCGTAATAATAATGCGTATTTTTATAACGCAATTAAATGTTTGTGCGTTAAGTGCTCTTAGTAAAGTCATGCGCAACTATTCTGATTTATTTTATTTCATTTTTTTTACTCAAGTACACAAAATCTTGTAACTGCAAAATCATGTATCACAAACTTCAACTACTTAAACTGGAACATCTCTAAATACTCGCAAACTTTGGCTGATATTACTGGCGGGCTTGAAACATGCAAATTTACACCAGCTTGAGAAGTTAAAAACGACGTAAAGTTTAGTACAATGCTCGAGTAACACGAGTTGTGCCTATTATTCGTTGCACACGAATGCGATCCGGTTCTACGAGTATCCTACTTATACTTAGATACGGATGATTAGAAATATCCGTATAATATCCAAGATGTCCACTATTTCAGAAAAAAGTCTCAGGAAATATTTTTCTATTTTGGATGTAAGATTAAAGATTCAGAAAATCTCTTTGAGCGAGAACACCCTGGGGATATGATTAGAACTTGTAGAACCATCAATTATATGCAACGAGTAAGAAACGGTCAGATATCTACGTAATATGGTATATGCTCGTGTTATTTTTTAACTGATTGTATGTTGACTAAACAGTAGCTATCGTAATTACATTTCCGATTTTATTGTTTCAATCGCATTGAATGTATAAATGTCGTACATTAATTTTTTTTTTTTTTTAATGTTTTATTCTATTTGGATTTTGTTTTGTTCAAGCGCGTGGACAAATTATAACGCATATAATATACATACACGGTGCCTCCTACCGCTGCATTATTTTAATAGCACATTTCTCAGAGTAAAAGAACTATCTAATACTGTAACACACTTTATGTATAACGCGAAATAAAACAATGCATATTTGTAACACGACGAAAACAATGTGACATGTCTTTATAATACGACAAATATCTTTGTATGATGTATAAATTTGAATTATTAAGTATTTGTAAAGTGTATAGAGCCAATTTGCTTAAAAGTCAATAGACGATATGTTAAAAAGACATGTTAAATAACACTTCTTTTCCTGTTTGTATTTTTTAATCTAATCTATAAATCTCGAGTTTTCATATGCAACGTGTTTTCTCATAAACGTTATTTTTCGCGTTATACGAGGGTCGATTATGTTTCTAATATTTTATTATTTGGATATTTATATAGTTTTTGAGTTATAAATTATATAAGAGATTATCAAATGGTACTAATAAAAATTTCAATAATGTGAAACATGAAGAATGTGTCATTTCTTAAATTTGCTATAGTCTTGTACAAAATATCTTTCTGTTTGCACATTGTATATCTCTAAAAGAGATCTATTTAAAGAGAGTGCAAAGAGAAACTCTTGGTATTTCAATAAACACTTTTATTCGTTTTACGTCATACGTCTACAACTCACTGATGTATAACGGAATTGAAAAGTTGATCAACAGTTCATGCAAGAAGAAAAAAAATAAATTTACGCCTAGAATGTGCATTTACTCCTTTCACTCCTTTAGCAGCGTTTATTCTCCAATGCTTATCGCGAATCAGCAAGAAATGTAATAACGTTCTTTTTTAGCATTAACAGAAAACATTCACCGAGAGTATAGATATAAAAGAAGATAACAGCGAGGTAAAATTAAACAAAATCAGCATAATGGTGCTACGAGCTTAACTCGAGATTTTGTAAAATCTAAAATTTATAATGTATTATATATACATATATGTATAAGATTTCAAATAAAGTATATATAAGTGTACGTAATTTTTGTGTTATATGTATTTTTTTATTTTATTCGACATAACATTCAAATCAAAAAATATAATGACAAATATTTTTTATACATACATGTTGTTCTTTGTTTTCTCACTCAATATACTTTCTTGACATCGGATTCCTGCAGAAATAAATGATGAAAATATAAACAGTGTGTATAATAATAGACAATAAATAGCATATTATTAAATAATTAAATGTTATTAAATAATCTTCGCGATTTTCTATAACTCTATGACGTGTTTAATATGTTTTTTCAATCTCTTCTGAAACATTTTTACAATACGAAGAGAGAATATAATGCATTGTATAAATCTAATAATAAAGTGTAAAGCAAAAATAAAACGCGCCGTGGAAACTCCGCGAACAAGCATACAAGTACGCCGAGATGCCTATTATTAGAGACAGAGTTTACTGTGAACGTTGTGAAGTCTCTGAGAACAAAAAGCACATTACTAACAATGTTCGCAGAATGGCAATAATTGCACACAAATTGATGAGAATGTCTGTTTTGACAAATTTTGCTATTGCGAGATTAAACCTTAAAAGGAAAAATAGAAATAAATAAAATTTAAACTGATAGATCTAAATAATGCGATCGATCATTTCCACCGGAATTAATCGGTCAATCAAATTATCGAACAATCGACAAATTGACTATCAACAATTTTGTTTTGCTGTCTTGATGTCTCTCTTATTTTCGACATTTAGTAACGTATATTAATTTACCTGTAAGGTGTGTATGCGACTTGATCTACTGTATATTATTCTTTATTCTTAATTCTGTATTTTTCTTAAATTTTCTTTAATTTTGTAATTTTATTCAGCGTGGCTGAGGATGATCGTAATCGACGGTCGAAACGTTCCACTGTAAATCACTCTATTCCACATCAAATTAAGTTTATTTATTAAACTGCCACTATCTGCAGTCCAAAGGCAGGAAGGTCTAATTTTTACCTAATTTTTATTATTATATTATTATATTACTGCCGTCTTTCCAATTAAATTATCGAAGATGCTGAAAACCGTTCTATAATGGAAAAATCCATATGGCGGTTGTTAAATTATTTTTGTTATCATTTTTAATGTGTAATGGAAAAATTCATGATTCTTAATTCTGATCACGACTTGCGCGCGATGCGTTTTTAATCACTTTGCGTGAGAAAAAAAGGCATATTTACTTTTATCTCAAAAAATATAGTTGGTATTTGCAATGTAAATCGTCGCGTGCTATGAACAAAAAAATTGTCGACAATGTAAAGTAGTAAGTTTGCATATAAATGTTCTTTTTTGCAATTGGGTATATGTATTTGATTATCTATATAAATACGCGCGCGTGTTGCTGCTACAAGTACATCCTAGTTTCGAGCAGCGTAGTTGACTATCAGCGCAGCAGCCGCGCATGGACCTACCCTCCGTGTGTATCAAAGGATAACCGATCTATCGAGATATGCGGCGTCCGGGGCCTCGCTAAACCCTCGCAAATGTTCATGCGCGTGGTGTGTCATTGAGAAAAATTATCGAAAAATTCATGGTGGGACATTCCGAAAAGAGGTAAACTCATACACATCGTTTTTTTACATCTTTTATTACGATGACATAATGGCATTATCCTACTGCTCCGTCCTCATCCTGTCGTTCTTTTCTCATCCCCTTTTCCTCACAAGTCTCTTTCATCCCGCTCTCTTTTTTGTTGTGATAATCCTTTGCAATCCTGAGGTTGACACAGCGATCATCACTTTTTTTTGGCAGATTAAATACCGGGAAGATTCTCGCGCTGATAATACACGAGGACGTTTGCGCGACGTTTTGCGAAAGCACCGCGATCAATAATACCGAAATGTTAAAAGCGAGCTTGAAAAGAGCCGCGGTTAATTCTTGCGTAGGTGGCGGTCCAAAACGTGAAGCTGCTCTACGTTTATCTCATCGTGTGTTTTAGAACCCCGTCGGCTGTCAAAGAGAAGTGATAATAGCTCGTGTCACGCGATACACACACACGCGCGCGCACGCATGCGTGTCTATGTGCAGGCGTATAACTATTCGCCATATAAATTTCCAAAGAATGTTTGGATTTTTGACTTTTTTTTCTGGAGCACCAGTGAGAAAAGGTTCGCATCGAGATGTTGGTGTAAAAGTCCATATGTGATCTAGTCTATCTCCAAGGATACAGAACTGTCTTGATATATCATTGAACAATTTAATCATTAATTTAATCAACATTGTGCAACTGAATGGTGAAAACGTAATAAGTTTGTTTATTATTGCTCATATACATCAACATTTTTACACATGATAAACTCGCAACATATTACTTTGTCTTTTCGTGTAATATGTTTAACATACACACCTGTCGTTGCATGTGACTGATACCAATGTATCTTGTATTGTTCATTGAAAATGTAAAGCGACGCATGTTATTAATATTATATTATGTTATACTAATAATAATACTGACGTAAATTAACTAACAAGACAATATTTATCCGCTGTGATTATTGTTACCTGAAGTGTCACGCCGCGCGTATATTGAGCGACATTCGTCCCGTTGCATAGCAAGGAACAATTAAATATTTACGTATTAATACGTAATGTATACTTTTTACAAGTTCGATCATTGGAGAGAACTTTGATTAACCCTCGCAAAAAACGCGATTGCTTCTGAATTACGTTATTACTGCGAGCAAGGGGAGCGATTTAATTCATGAGAATGAGTGGTAGCTAGACGTCTGATCGAATCCTATTCCGGAAGTGAGAGAAAGAGAGGGAACGTGAGAGACTGTGAGACACACAGTCAAGAGCAAAATGTTTCCAGCTTTCATATTTTCTTTTTGTTGCACGGACAGAACGCGTAATGAGAATTGAATTAAATTGTTAGTCGACGATTTATGTGCTCCACCTGAGAATTAGTGTATTGTGCGGCGTGTGTGTGAATACAATCGACTGTTTTGTGACACGATGATCTGTCGTTTTATCAAGAGTACGACAATGAATCGTGCATTACTCTCGCTTTTTAATTCAAGACGAAATGATATTTGTTCTGATTTTTAACTATGTTTGTGTTGCAATTCTTAAGCAAAAGAAATACTGCCAAGTTTTATCTTTCGTATTAATCGAGTTTCCGTGGATTTCTTTATTTTTTCTCGGCAGAGAGGAGAGAAAGAGAAAGAGAGTGTGTGCGTTTCTTTTCGAGTAATTTGCATAATTAATAGAAATATTCGAATGATCACCGCGCGTCGCAGAACTTGGTGGGTGAGTGGGCGGCACAGGCCCGGGATATCCGGTATGAGATCTGATCGATATTTCCGCGCTGACAATATATATATATATAAATATATGTATATATTATATATATATATTTTATTGTATATATATAATATCAATTTTCTTTACAACGACGCTTTTATTTATACTCTCTTCTCACAATGTGACAAAATAATGAAATCGATACCGGAAAGCAAAAATAAAGCACGCGCATTTAGAGTTTGACGACTTATTATAGAACCAATCATCTTTGAAACACCGACGGGAACGGGAGATAATATCGTCTGTGCACGTGTGTATCGGAGATCGAGTATATCATCAAGAGATCGCGAAACGATAACAGAAGAACATGAAGACAAAGATGATGATCATTAACGCGAGTTCCAACTGCTGCACGAGGCGTACATGCGATAGATGGTTACGCTGGATCATCGTTGTCCTCTGGTGCGTCACGGTGACCTGCAGCAGTTCCAGAAGCAAATATAACAAGCACAGACCTCAAAGTCTCAAAGATCTGATCAACATGACGCAGTCATCTCATATAAGTCTGTGCAATCTAGATCCGAAGTGCGACTGGTTCTGGAACAAAACCGATGGTTTCAAGAAACATCAGGCGCAACATTCGGACGTTAACGATTCAACCACGAGGTATCCGACCACGGACGCCAGCAACGCTACGCAAGGTAATTTCAAATGTCTCTTCTTTTTCAGGTGAAACAGAGTCAAGTTATAAAATATAAGTAAAATAACGCGTTGATTTACAGGACACTTTCTATGGTTTGATTCGGGTCCCAAACACGTCCAAATATGGTCTAAGTTGTTCACACGGCCGAACTGCGAAATTGAATTCTGGTCGTATCAGTTGAAAATGGAAGGTGGATACATAAATCTCATCATAGAAAGTAATAGTACGAGCCTGATTGCGGCAAACTTGGCAGGAAATGATAAAGCTATGTGTGTAACATGAATAGATTTCCGTGAATAATACAAAATTTTCGCGAAAAAATCTAATGTATTCGAACGTTGTTACAGATGGGAGAAACATTATTTTAAGCTACGCGAAAATGATCCTAGTTACCAATTTGTTTTAGAAATCTTTGTGCCCAGTAACAGCTCAAGCATTGGCATTGACAATATTCAGCTAGGTAACTGTATCAAAGGTAACCGTAATAATTTTGAAATAATTTAGATCACATATTATGTTGCAAAAATTAAGATTTAAAAAATCTCAATTTATCTAAATTTGTGTAGATTTCACGTCGGTCAATGTCACTTGTACGAAGAACATGTTTTATTGCAAAAACGGCACTTGCCTGAACAACACTCGTATTTGCGACTTCACGAAGGATTGCATGGACGGCGAGGACGAGGAAGCAGATTGCGGTAAGTAAAATTCGTCAGTTTGAAATTTTTTGAATATTTGATTTTATAATACAGAAAGAAAGAGATAAATTTTTTTATTTTCGTTATTGTAAAAGACTAAAATTCAAGTAATTAAAAACTACTTCTACAGACAAGATACCCGAAAACGCCAGGTGCAACTTCGAGAACGGTTGGTGTGGATGGGAAAATGTTCCTGGAAGACCTTTGAATTGGACTCTTCACAGCGGTCCCACGCCGTCCGAAAAAACCGGACCGAGCTACGATCACACTTATCGAAATAAAACAGGTTTGACTTATTAAAGTGAGAGGAAGTGTGTGACAATAATAAATTGCTATTTATTTTGCAGGCACGTACGTGTACGTAAGCATGGCAACTAGAATTAACGGCAAGCCCTCTGAATACGGTAGCCGAGGCACTATTCAAAGTACTTTATACAATCCGACACCACCTTACAGCAGCGACCATAAAAGTCCTTACTATCAATCATGCCAAGTATGTTTGTAATTTAATTTGCGCTTTTTTTTATAATATTAAAGAAATTATATTTAATAAATGTCAAGCACACAGTTTTTTATCTCATATATCTAATTTCATTTTAAGAAATTTTTATGCACTTTTAACTGTTGTCGCTCGGCGAACGTTTTTGTTTATTTTCTTTTTTTTTTTAGATACGCTTTTTCTATCACACGTACGCACCGACTAGCGCATCTCTCGGTCTCTTCTTGGTTCAGGTAAAACCGCATGAAAATATCACCCAAAAGTTATGGTGGTCCTACGGACACAACATGAGGGACGTTTGGGTGAGCGCGGTAGTTTCTCTACCTGAAATAAAATATAGGTAAATAATGCAAAAAATTTCGACGAAAAAATCACTCATTGTAATATTAACTTATATCGTCCGCAGAACTGAAAAATTAAACTTTAAAGTTTAATTTTTCATATTACAGATATTATTTACAATTCGAAGCGGCTAAATCGTTTTCCGGGAAGAACAATGTGGCGATTGACGATATTTCCTTGAGTCGAGAATGTTTTGCCATTGGTAATTTCAGTTAATAATCGCGCTGTAGCGATTTACTCGTTTTCTCAATACTTTTTGTAAAAGAAATCTCTGCAAAATAATATATTTTCTTTGTAGGAGTTCCGAAGAAAATAGTGGGAAACTTTGATTATTACAATCCCAATATAGAACACGAAAAAGTACCGCCGCAATATCCGGATTTTTCAAACAAGACAGGTGGGCACAAAACAAATCAATATGTCAACTATTAAATTGTTTGTTTGCGCAATTGTTTGGTCAATATACGAATGCTTGTTGCACAACAAAGTAAAGGGATTTTTATTATGTTTATTTCACTTTATTGTCAGTTATTCGAGTCACAACTTGCGGAGCAACCGGCAGATTTGGCCCCACCGCCGAGCAATGCGCTGAAAAGTACAGTAACAAATCTAATGTGGAATTTGTTGTGCCGTCATCGATGTCCGATCAAAAAGACGCGCCAGCCTTTAATTTGAGTGGAATTCAACGTTGGACTGCACCACGTGGTGATTATTACACGTTAGTAGAGATCTAAAAAGACTTTTTTTCATAATAAAGATACGAGAGAAAACAGATATATATAAAGTGTGTGTGTGTCCAAAGATATAGCAAATTTAGCCTTCAGTTCATTTGATCAATTAAATTGTCCTCACATAACAGATTGATAGCCATTGGGGCACGAGGAGGAAGGGGTTCGACTGGCAAAGGCACCAGTCTGGGTGCTCTTGTTCGCGGTGTGATAGAGCTACAAAAAGGTGACAAGCTGTACTTCATGGTTGGTCAACCAGGAACGGACGCATGTTTCAAAGTGAGTGTGTTAATAATACGGTCGTGGATAAGAATGCTCTGTATTCTGATAATGCGGAAAACAATGTTTTTACAAAACTAATAATTTTTTTTCAAGGAAATTAAATTTGAAATTGTGGAATATCTCATTTGACCGTTTTATATTTTTGTTTGTGATAATTATTTAGAATCTCGGCTTGCGGATAAATAGTTGTCGACAAAACACCTCGCAAGTTTATCGCGAAAATCCCTCGACAATGCGAGAAGTGCAGAAACTCGAGTTCAAGAATGGCGGTGGCGGTGGTGGTGGCGCAACTGCTATTTTTATGGTGATAAAAGCACTAAGAAATCTTGTGTTTTTAATACAATAATAAGCGCGTTCTTATTGGTCTTTATTATTTATTTTATAGATGAAAGCTAACGGCGAGCTAGAACCTATCTTGGTTGCGAGTGGCGGCGGTGGTTTGGGTCCAGGACTTTATATAGACAACGGAATACAACATGGATACGGTCCTTTTTCTAAAAATCTTAAATTTCCTATCAATATTATATCTTTGGAAGACAGAGGTGACTGAAAAACGTTTTACATAAAATTTTTAAGTTGCGTATGAAAAAACGTCAAATCGTCTAATCTGAATAGGCGGATTTGGTGGCAGTTGGAATACATCGTGGACCAACAATTCCTATCACAAAAACGTCGAAGGGACGCCACTGCTTCATGGTGGTATGGGAGGAATCGGTTGCGAAGTGTCTGAAAATCAAACTTCCGATTATGGAAACGGTGGTTTCGGTGGGGGTGGTGGCGGTTGCCACGCATCAGGAGGTGGCGGCGGTGGATATGTCGGTAAAATAAAAATCTTAAACATGTAGATGAAAGTAGAATTATGAATCTCGTTGATAATATCTCGCATGTATAATCATAATTACGATTATCAGAATTAATCTTATGCGATATTTTATTTCTCAGGCGGGCTAATAACGAATAACGGAAATGGTGAGGGTGGTTTTTCGTATGCCAATCAGAGACTCATAAACGTTTTTTTCAAAAGAAAAGTTCATTCTGGCTCGGGCGAGGTTATCGTCATACCTGCGATCAGCGGCTGTGGTTGTAATTATCGTTGTATCGCTCTCGATCAATTCCTGTACGCAACCGAGTGCCTTTGTCCTCAGGGTTGGTTTCTCAGCAATGACTCTAGGTCCTGTGTCAGTAAGTAGAACAGAATGCCGTTATAGTATCAACAGAAACAATTAATTTTTTTAACACTACTGAGCAATTTTTTCTTGAAATGTTTTTAATGAAATAAAATTGTATTACATTTTAGTGGCAGACGTTATGAAAAGTGCACAGCAGACGTACGTGATTCTACTTATACTCGCAGTCACTAGTCTTTTTGCCATTACCATAATTGGCCTAATAATATATTGTAAGTTTATAGAATGCGTTATCTTTTATCGCAAGTTCCAAAAAGAAAAAGAATGAAAATTTTAATCCTCAACAGACAGACGATACCGAAATAATCAACCGTTTATGTTTCGCGGCCAAGCAACGTCTAGTAATGGAACGGAATTGACTGCTCTACGTACGGTATCGGAGACAATACTGACCGAATTCAATCCCAACTACGAATTTGCCGGCAATCTTTATAGCTTTAAGGACTTGCAACAAATACCCCGCGAATGTATTGTATTAGTGAAGTTAGTTACAAAAATAGAATAAACAATTATTTATTTCATTAATTGTGGGCACCTACCCGTCCGACGACGAAGGTCAACCTGTTGCTGTAAAAACGCTACCGTCCCTATCCACGTCTTTGGCAGAGGCTGATTTCATGATGGAAGCATTAATAATGAGCAAATTTAATCATCCGAATATAGTGCACTTTATCGGCGTTTCGTTCGAGAAGCATCCGAGATACATCATACTCGAATTGTTGGCGGGAGGTGATCTGAAAAATTTCTTACGCGAAGAAAGACCTCGATCAGTGAGCGTTTGAAAAAATAAAAATTGCTGTATTTCTATGTAAAAGAAGTTTATTTCTAGAATTCTAAAGCGTAATTATTTATCTAAATTGCGCAGGACCGACCTACAACACTAACTATGGTAGATCTTATTATGTGCGGCTACGACGTCGCGAACGGCTGCAAATATCTGGAGGAGGCGCGTTTTATACACCGAGACATAGCCGCGAGAAATTGCTTGTTGACCACGAAGGGCCCGGGACGCACCGTCAAAATCGCCGATTTTGGCATGGCGAGAGACATTTATCGAAGCGACTATTATAAAAAAGGCGGTAAGGCCATGCTGCCCGTGAAGTGGATGCCACCTGAGAGCTTCTTAGATGGCATATTTACTACAAAGACCGATGTCTGGTGAGAGACACTGCGTTGACTGCACAATTAAGAAATAAATCCATTACGTTGAGAGCTCTCCAGATCATTGGTGCGGATATCACGCATATGTTTTAGGGCCTTCGGAGTGCTTCTTTGGGAAATCATGTCGTTCGGATACATGCCCTACACCGGTTGCGCGAATCGAGAGGTCATGTCTATGGTGGCGTCCGGTGGCCGTCTCGAAAAACCCTCGGGATGTCCGGATCCTATTTACGGGATTATGACGCGGTGCTGGCATCCGCGACCTGAGGACAGACCGAAATTTTCCACTATTGCCGAGAGACTCGGCTATTGCTTACAGGTAGGTATAACTAAAATATGTACGATGAGATATGCATCAGATTGCACGAAAGAAATAAACTTTTCGTGCCAAGGATCCTGACGTGGTGAATCATCCCACACCGAATTTTGATACATTGCCGATCTGTGATCGGGATATAACAACAATCATGAGGCCGGACCCGGAAGCGGAATGCATCAACGTTCAGACCAATGTCGGTACAGTTGTAAAATGAGATAGAAATATGTTGTTTTTTTTTTTATTGAACGCGCGTAGAAAGACCTTCGAATCTGTCCAACAGCACGACAGATGCGGAAACATACAACCGATAGTCATGGATCCTCTGTCTATTGGACTTTATGTGGATCAAATTGTGAATACGACTTATAACGTGGAAAATCAAGAGTCAAATAAAAACGACAAATTGTGCGGCGGAACGACCGCTCAAATCAAGAAAAAGAAATATCAACAGGAAACATTTAGCTACAACAGTTTCGATCATTTTTACAACAATCATGATAACCACGAAACCGAGACAACCGACACTTGCGAGGTATCCTGTTACTCTTTGCAAACTAAATATTGCTATTACTTTCTTTTGTCGTTTCTCATTTTAATTGTCTTTGATCGCTATATTTTTATTAAACAATAAATGTTATAACTTTGACAGGAGGACGGGCAAGAGATTGATCGATCGGATCAGCAAGACACTAAGACAATACAATCCAGCACCATCGAAGATTGCGACAATATAGATAACAGCAATGATTGCTCGGAAGAAAAGCGTCACCTAATTAGCACTAATAACACCAATGACATGATAATAGATCGAAAGATTGACAATGATAGTACAACGACTAGCGATACGAATTCCGACTCTTTGATAGTGCAGTCTTCGGACACGCCACCCGACGTGACAACGAACTCATCGCCTAACACGGGCAATTGCTCACCAAGTCGTATCGCCAGTCTGAATGCAAACATCAACAATGATGACGATGAGGATTACAGCAGCAACGATCAGCAGGAACAACCTCAGCGGTGACGATAGACGCGCAAATCAGAAAACTATTATTCCAGCAGGCTTCAGCATTTATATAAGCCTGTAACGAACTCTCGCGTCATTTCTACCATACTTCGAAAGGACCGTCCTGCAAAACAAGAACAGGAAACGCCTCTTTTAGGCCAAATGGTTGTATTTAAAAAAAAACAGGAAATACGTAATAAAAGATACAAAATGAATTTATATAAACTTACTCGATGAAAGATCATCTCCTGTTTTAATGTATAATAACATATGAATGTTACGTATTGTAATTTGTATTTGTTGATTTCCTCCAAAACCGCGCATCGGAGAAAAATTATATATCTAGGAGATGGAGAAGAATAAATCAACACCAAACGAAGAAGTAGGTGATGGTGAAACTGCTAATGCTCAATGATACGTCTCTCTCTCTCTCTCTCTCTCTTTAAATGAGTCGAAGAAGAATCAGCGAAATCATAATATGCTAAAGCACTAAAACAATTAGAAACAGGGAGAAAAAGTGAAAAAGACTGACGAGGAACATTCTTCTGAGCTACGGGTTGTACAATCTGAACTTTAAGCTGATTTCGTGTAAAATTATATTGTATCACTCATTATATACGAGGACCATCGAACGTAAATTGATCAAAGTAACGTAGAGATTTTTGTGAAATTACTTATTACTTAGAAATGTAAAAAAACTCTAGTAAACGTGTAAAATTTAAATTTTCAGATGAGTGAGAATAGGTTTTGTAATTAAAAAAAAACTGCGATCGAAGTAAGATCTCTCAGCAAAGCTCATGCGAACATAATCAATTTTGATTTAATAGTAAAACAAAAGTGTGTTTGGATGTATATTCAATGTTTTAGAACTTGTAAAAAATATGAATATGAGAAATATGAATAGAGAAATGTTTTTTTCATGTCGTACAAATAATATATACTGTTGATTTGAAAATATAATATAATGTTGATTTGTGAAATATATATGTATATATGTATCGATGGTTTCCTGTTATCTATTTGGAGATAATAAGAATCGAAACGTGATCCTAAAATGATCGTGACTGTTAAAAATAAAGTATCGTAATATCTCGAAGTAAAATCTTCCGTAGACTTGATATGTCTACTTTGTGTGACTTGTTTGTAAGCGGTGATATGTGAACTTAGACTTCGTTCGTACACACACTATTATCATTGTGAACTTATACTATATTAGTACCACCATTACTAGTGAAGCAAAACAAGAAAAAAAAGAAAAAAAAAAAGAAGATAAGAGAGCGAAAGAAACCCTTTTTTATTTTTCTTACAATAACCGTGATGTACTATAAGTGCGTGTATAATGCACAAAAATCAACCGCTATATATTTGTACATTAAATGTAATAAAAAAAAAGCGTTTTATGGCAAGAAATATTTTCTTTTTATTTCCACATTATACACTTTTATTAAATCTCTGTTGTTGAGAATAGAAACGTTATAATTTTACTTATCACGTTGCTGTATAGTTTTGTGCAGTGCCAGATCCGTAAGTGCGATCCCATTCGATATAAGTTTTCAGATCTGATTGAGACACACTAGGTCGCACGTTTTTCAACGCGTTGTCGAAGTCTTGGCTCGTTATATGCCTCACATCATCCATTTGAATATTTTCCAACTGACTAAAGGGAATGCTCCGTATTGGTTCCATGCTAGCTTCTTTGCATAAATTTGCCATATCGGCGCCGGAATATCCCGCCGCTTTTTTCGCAATTCTCGTCACGCTCTCCTGATCGAGATTGTGTCGTACCGAGGCCAACAAATTGTTTATTATCTGCTTGCGCGCATCCAGCTCCGGCAAAGGAACGTACAGTCTCTTGACGAGACGTCTTCTCGCCGCCTCGTCTAATTCCTGAGGCCGATTAGTCGCGCCAACAATTAGAACACGATCTTCCTCCGACGTCGTAGCGCCGTCCAGCTGCACTAGAAACTCTGTTTTCATTCGTCTGGAAGCTTCGTTCTCCGTGTCCGAACGCTGTGTCAACAACGAGTCGATTTCGTCGATAAAGATAACGGACGGTTGATGGACTTTGGCAACCGCGAACAATGCGCGTACCATCTTCTCGCTCTCACCCACCCATTTCGAGGTCAATGAGCTCGCTGAAATAGAGAAAAACGTAGATTTGCTCTGCGACGCTATGCACTTGCCAATGAGAGTCTTTCCCGTTCCTGGTGGACCAAAGAGTAAAATCCCCTTGGGCGGACGACGAAGACCCGTGAAGATGTCCGGTCTCAACATAGGAAACACGACCACTTCCTTCACGATTTTCTTGATATATTCAAGTCCTGCAATATCGTCCCATGTTATCGTCTTGCCAGATTCCATAATCTCGTTTCTGATTAACTCAATCATGTTCGGATCAATGTTCTTCAGCCTTTCATCTTCTTCATTGTTTTTATTACTTTGTGATGTAGCGTTATTGTTGTGCGCTGAGTTTTCTTTGTCTTGTTTAAACGGACAAACATACGGAGTATTAGCTGCTCCTCGACCACCTAGAGTCTTGCTTGGCTCTGATTTGTTCTTCTTCATCTCCTGGATATGCAATTCATCTCTGGCGCTCCTGAAAGATTCAAGCGAGGTTCCTGTATCTTCTTTGGTAGATTGTGGAGGAACTGGTTTTAATTTTGGTGCATTCGGATGTACCGTACTGAACAAGCTTTTAGTTATTCCAGTCATGCTAGTATTGAGTAATGTAGAAGATTTTGCTACAAATTTGTCCAGTTTTTGATAAGATGATTGTTGCTTCACTTGCACTTTAGATGCATTCTGCTTCCCATTATCTAATGACACATTAAAACTACTGTTTCTGGAAGTAGTTGCAAAACATGTGAATACATTGTTTTCATTATTATTATTTGATTTCAATGTGATTTCTTTGATTGAATTTTGATTAGAAGTTGCTTGCAATTGTGCAGAGACTTTTCTATTCCTCTCAGGTGTATGTTTTGTCTTCTTCGAGTTATTTATGATTTTTTCTATATCCTTGTCACTAAAAGATCTTGTCTTGCAAGCTAAAGTATTGTTGGTTTGGCAAGCCAATGGTTTTACGAAATTCACTGTAGCACTCTCACATACATTACATTCCCAATTGAAAAGTCCTTTTTTTACATTTGGTAGATGAGATTCAATCTGGTTCCAATAAGTGTTCTCATCATTTCTGTTGTTTATTGTTAGAGCGCGATAGTCTTCAAGATCTTCCCGAAGTAGAATTGCCGCCGTTTGCTCCGAATCACTGCATAATATATTTTGTATAAATAATACAATCTATTTCTGCGTGATGACTCTAAAATGCGCGATAAAAAATATTATAACTTACAATAAATTTCCTGTCATGTATCTCACAGCAAGAGATCTGCGTTCAAGGTCAGCGTCATCGAAAGAACTTTTACCTTCCTTTGAAAATTTCAGCTTGTGATAAACTGTCAAGGCGTTATCCTTTTCCTCTTTCGAGACCTGTGTATTTGCACTGACAGCATTCATAATTGCAATTACACAGATACCTTATCTCATTGATATCTTTGTGATGAACAAAGAACCTTAAAAAAATACTTAACTAACTAGTTCAGGTAAAAACACTGGAGATATTATTCTTGCACACATCCTGTTACTCTTATACTTAACATATTTATTTAACATTATGTATACTACGAAGAACTTTACACGTGACAATTTAAAAAACATTCAAAACAGATGTTCGGCGACACGATGACACAGAGATGACACACTATGCTATCTAGCGGTAGCGTTCGACAATCAATAACTGAAAGTTGAATAAGTCTGTACACAATATTTTAGTCGTAATCTTAAAGTGGTAAGCAAATCAATCAAGCAATCACAAACCAACATTTTTTCGAACATAAGTTACAGTTGAGAGAATTTCTAATTTGTTTCTGTTTAAATTTAATGTGTTTTGTCATGCAATGATCTTGGCGCTATGACATTAAGTCTTGTTTCCACAAGCTATCACAGTTACACAGTGCAGAGAGAAGAAACAGACCTCTACATAACACATAGTTTATGTTAGTTCCGCCACGTGTCTCTCGCCCATGTTCCCGCCAGATCTTCGTTCCATGTTTCCGCGTTTAAATTTAACCGAATTATATTAAGATACGATAAAGAAACTGGTTACAAGGAAAAAGTTCGAGGTACTTATTATTTGTTGCTTTTAGATATATTAGTATTAAAATTATATAAAAGTTATTGTTTTTACTGGGGCGCGCTTCAAGCGAAAAAGCGCACTCACTGCGTGTCGCGCCCGCAAGCGAGCTTTATTCATGTCGAATTATATATCCTGATATTGTATAAAATGTATTCTCCTGATATCGCGACTATATTACTTTATAAAAATGTTAGCAATTCACACAGCATGAGTGTATATAATGTTTGCTTCAGAATAGTATGTTATTTGCAGATTTGCGAAGCGCCCCAGTTCAAAACATTTAATTGTATAAATTTGGCAATGTTGATTGTGTCAGTGTCTTATTGTTATCGTTTTGTGTTATTAAAATAAGACGTAATTAAATCGTACACATATACAAACTGGATGTAATCGTATAAACAAATCGTATAAACTTGGTCTGCAGATGTGATTTAATTACTGTCGTATGACAGTGAAATATTGAAAATTTAAAAGTTCGAAAACATATTGAAGCAATAGTTATATTGCTCTTTTATTTATCTGTATTTTGAAGTCTTATATAATGTTTATTTACATATACAAACATGTATATCTTTGTGTTTATCTTTTACACAGAAAATTTGAACCCGTTAACACATTGAATTTGCTGGGCACGATGCGTAATGACTGGTCAAACGTGACAACCACCCATCGCCTCGTAATTACAGAGATGATCGTCGTGGAAATCGCCACGGTTGGTACGTTCATTGTTCTATTGATAGTATGTCCGTGTACCTAACCGTGGCTTATGTGCAAAGACCGTAAAACTATCGGACTATTGGACATACTGGCCTCATTGCGGTTTCTCCTATTTGGACACTTAGTTGATGCGAAATCAACAAATCTCTTCCACCATTTGTGTGAAACCTGGTGAATTACTGAATGATAACTTAGAATGAAGAGTGTTTCAAAAAACACTTATTACTCAAAGTTTTTATATGATTTAAATTTCTCGATCTTCTTAAAACAAAAAGCAAACATATAAATATCATACATTCTGTTGTACAGCTTTTTATTCTTCGACTGCCTTTAACTTGCCGGTTCATAAACGCCGCGTTCATAAACGCAATGTATATTGCGTATAAATTGCTTACTTTTGGCTATTTTGTAACTGCCGGTTGTGTTTCTAAAAGAAGGAAAATTCTATTGTGAGCGTTATCTATAAAACAAACAACACATCAGACTTATAATAATAATAATAATAATTTTTATTAATTTTCATGAACAGATATCTGAGTTTTACTGTCGAGAATACACGCTTCTGAAACAAGTGTGTTTATATATATATATTCGTGCATATAAATTATTGTTTGCTCACCTAAAGCTGTGTTTTCACATTGGTCAGCATCCTCGAGCATCCTAGTATCCTTTTGAACTCGGTCCTGTACTTCTTGCTCATGATGCAGTACAAGATCGGATTCACTGTACAGCTAAAATAATAAAGAAGCCCGGCTATTGGAAATAGCCATTCGTCGATTTCCTCAAGTAACGGTATTTGATACACATACAGTATGCGTTGGATGTGAAACGGCGCCCAGCACATAAAAAACGCTATCACTACCGCACCTGGAAGTAAGAGATATCGGTTTATCTCTTTTATGTTAATCTGTTTCTTTAGAATCACGTCCCAAGAGTTGTTCTTCCGAAACGTACCTGCGCAAGAGACTCTTATTTTAACAGTTTTTATTAATTATTCAGATTTAATCTTTTTAGAAGAAGTACGATACTGAATTTTTTTTGTCCTCAAACATTTATTCAACAAAGAATTAAAGACATCTAAAATACGAGAGAAAATTCTTTTGTAAATGCGATTAGAGTGACGCTTTTATTTCTTTCTAAAGAAAACGAGAAATATATAGAAAGCTGCATTGTGCGTTATCGCATCTTCTTACAATACAATTGATCGGTTTTTGCGATTAATGCAAAATTATGTTTAAGCAGTTTTTTTTTAAACTAATTCTGATTTTGCGCCGACAAACTCGTTAATCTCCCGCAATGAAATGCTTTATTAAAGAAAACTGAAAATGTGATGCTTAAAAAATAACAAGACATTGTGTTACGTGCGATATCTGGGAAAAATAGGAAACTTACTGAGCAATCGAACGGCTTTTCGTGTTTGAGCATGCCTGTCGCCGTGAACAGAACTATTGTGCTTCAAATTATTACGTCTTATCCGAAAACTGATTTTCACGTAGACCACCGCGATGTACACCATCGGCACGAGAAAGAACATGAAACAGCTGAGCTCGTACAGCGGAAACACAGGAATGCTGTGCCACAACATTGCGCAAAAGGCTGATTTTTCGGAAGGACGACCGGATTCTGTGAATAAAATTGTAGAAAACGCAAAATTTCTCACGCTCCAAATGAACAATTTTGAAACTGCTTACGTCGTGTGTCTGCGTGTAATCCCAAACAAACAAATAAAATTCAAGATTGATTATTCGAAAAAAAATAGCAGAACACTCACGCGCGGGATATTCTAAATAATTGACGGTCGTGTAAATCCCGAAAGGTAGCGCACATACGAGAGCTAGCAACCAGGCGCCCACAATAAATCTTATAGGTCGTTTCATCCCGCTCTTCGCGTACAACTGGAAGGGATGGCATATCGCTAGGTACCTTTCCAGTGAGAAAGTGACTATCATTAACACCGACACGTAAGACGACCTTAAAAACAAACGCATAAAAATCACAGTTAGCGCTTCGAGAGAAGTGTGTGAAAATAAAAAATTTTTAATATCGATCGAACTTACGTTTCTGACACATATGCTCGTAATTTGCAAATACTCAGACCGAGTGTCCACGGATATTTCTCCCAAAATATCATCAATTCATTGGGCACTCCTGCAAATAAAAAATATTTCTCTCTCAAAAAGCGCGTGGAGAGATTTTATTGTTGCTTTACCACG
The DNA here is from genome assembly GCA_014839585.1 of Pseudomyrmex concolor. Lineage (NCBI taxonomy): Eukaryota > Metazoa > Arthropoda > Insecta > Hymenoptera > Formicidae > Pseudomyrmex > Pseudomyrmex concolor. The sequence continues at coordinate 33,144 of QVOB01014945.1, forward strand.
ATTGATTCTTTTTTTTTTTTTTTTTGGCTTGCTCGAGCTGTTGTCAAATGTGTATTTTTGACAGTTCGTTTCGGTATTGCATGTATGAGATATTTACACGTGCATATTGATAAAATAAATAAACGCGCGTGTAGAGAGCGCGTAAAGAGAAAACAATAAACCGTGTACAGGTTGTAGAAGAATGAAAAAGTCGGAAATAAAAAGTAATTTGACCCAATTAATCTTCCCTTTTGTCCTTTATTTTTTTATATTACGTAATTATTCTGGAAAGGCACTGTCATGAATTATGTTCCCAAAGCTGACAGATATTGTTCGTGATTATATTACATGTCGATATAAAGCTTCCATTTTTCATATTGCATTTTACGACGTTACAGAATTTATGAAGCATAAATATCAATGACAAAGTCGCTCGATTAAGAACTCAACAAAAAATGAAAATAATAATAAATAATAAAGAGATAAAGAAATGTTTTTCCGAATCCCGCGTAAATAGATTTGTCATATCTCTGGAGTATCAGATATGAGAGGGAAAAGCAGATTAAAAAGCAATAGTTTACCGGTGTATTTTTTAAACATACTAAAATAATAGCTAGAGACCTAAGTCTTTTTCTTCTCGTAACGTCAAAACAACGAGGATTTGTTTTATATCATCGTTAATCACGCTTGTAAACCTGACTGACAGACTGTTTAAAGTGCACAGATCTCGCGTCGGGAAATATGAAAGAGAACGAAACGAGAAGATATTTTATCGAAAATTGCGTGTCCGATTTTATTTACAGCGAGAAAAAACTTGACTGATGTCAAGCATCATCTGTGAAAAATCATGTACTTTTTCTCTCTAAAACACGCAAGGAAAATGCTGCTTGATTAATTGCGAGAAATTTCTGTTCAGAACACAATAATAAACAGAATTATATTCTGTTCGTCTTTTAGCGAATTGATAACAGTCATCGGTCATTTCTAATAGGTTCTTATAGTTTGCGTATATATATGTACTGTTAAAATTCAAGTAAGAGAATGAATGATCCATCTTTATGCAAAAAACTTATGTTTCTTCAAAAAATATATCCTTGATGTAAGCCACAATTGGCATGTATATATCTGTGCGTATTTCACGTCGAAATATCGAGCAAGTCACGCGGATATTATTCTACGCGTCGCGTCGCGTCAAATAGAACAAAATGAGATAAGTGTCAAAATGCGAAGGACGAAGCCGAGACAAATCCTTCGAAAAATCGAGCATTCGAGATAATTTAGAAAGTAAACCGTAGATAAAATTAATTTTCAACAAGAAAAAGAAAAATTTCAGACATTCTATATAGTATTAAATTTGCATGTGATATTAACAATAAGTATAAATAATTAAGAGGTCTGTTGCGAGCTGACAAAAGTTGTAATTTATTAAAGTTAGGTAACATAAAGTTATATACAATTGAACAAACGTTTCGGCCTTACTTGAGCCTTCTTCAGTGTAACAAGGAATATAAATAAATATAAAAAAATATAAAAAATCATGTCAAGTCGCAGGTTCGCAAAAGTAGATGGAGAAATTAAAGTTAGAAAATGATAGATCTTACATTTAGAAATCCATAGTAGGATGTAATATGTTTGACTTCATATCCGAAGTCAGTCGTTTGATCTTGACTACGGATTTCTAAATGTAAGATCTATCATTTTCTAACTTTAATTTCTCCATCTACTTTTGCGAACCTGCGACTTGACGTGATTTTTTATATTTTTTTATATTTATTTATATTCTTTGTTACACTGAAGAAGGCTCAAGTAAGGGCCGTTTGTTCAATTGTATATAACTTAGTGTTACCTAACTTTAATAAATTACAACTTTTGTCAGTTCGCAACAGACCTCTTAACTATTTATACTTATTGTTTCAGACATTCTGTTGTTCAAGTAACTTGGATAATTTATTTATTGCAAGTTACAATAAATTGCGAATGAAACTTTCCAACTTTCTTGCAAAATTTAAAGAAATGAGTTACTAATTTACGTATACTAATTTAGCGCAACGATAAGAGAAAAGAGAAAAGAATTGTCAACATTTTACATAATAACATATATTTTGCAATTATAGTCGAACCTCTGTATTGTTACTTTTTCCCTGTTTTTTAAGTTTCTTCTCTCTAAAGTTACTTTGTCCCCGTGCAGTTGACCACTATCGTATATTTTTTTTTCGCGATCGCACATGCGCTGAGTGAAAATATCTTTGTGACATGTTTTAATGCACTGAATTGTTGCTAAAGAATAGGAAAGAATGGAAAGAAAAAGTAACAATACAGAGAGTTCGACTGTAATTTCTATGTAAAATATTAAACAAACTTTGTCTCAAGTGAAACATAGAGTTAACAAAAAGTCTTCTCACCAAGAATTAAAAGTAGCAGATCAGACACAGCAAGATTGAACAAATAATAGTTCGTCGGGGTTTGCGTGGTCGATAGTTTTCTCATAATGATACAGGTGAGAATATTTCCTATTACACCGGTAACAAAAATTGTCATGTAGGCGAAAGTGATCGGCAACAAAAATGACATTGGCCGATATTTCTCACCCATGTACTTCGTTATGTACTCGGACTCGCTTAAATTTAAATTTTCCAGATTGTCGATGTCGAAGACGATAAGATTACCTTCCAGTATTTGCATACTTTACAAGTGTACACGTTTATAATGAGATAGATCAATCACTTCCTCGTGTCGCTGCGATTGCGACGTTCTCACTGATCGTATTAGGTATTCGTTCGCGATAAAATCCTTATCACTCTCACAAAAGTTCGCAATCTTAATTCGATTCTCGACACGTTGAATAGAGTATCGCGCGGATTACGATTCACTTAAAACTGACTCTATTGTATAATTGTTTATTTCCCCGAAACGAGATCATGTTACTGATTCATTATGCGTTCTCAACGCGGAACAAACGGGGTGAAAAGTGCTTCTGTCGACAGACCGCGGACAAGTGACGACTAGTGTTCGCTCTCGGGCCAGACGCTTCATCCACCACGCTTCCAACCTTCAACCCCGTCGAATGTCGCGCCACCAGCCCGACACGATCTCTATTATACTCCGAAAAAAACCGGAATACTCGATGCGCATTGTTTTGGTAAAATAAAGTAGGCGGTTCATTTTGAGAGGATTGAGAAAACAAGTAGAATACACACACACATACACACAGTTTTTTGAAAAACTGAATAGCTTGAAAATGAGATTTGAGATTAAAGATTGATGAAAATAAATTATATGGCGGCTCTCACCTTTAATCGAGTCGTTGACATTTCGAATTTACTTTGTAATTTCTGTCGCGCGTGTCTGAAATAGTCGCATCAATCGGTCTAAACCTCTTGTGCCGCGATTTTCATTGATTAATAGCGAAGTGACTTTATTGGAAAGAATACTTTCTTTCATTTTTTATTAAATTTCGTTTTATTGATTTCATCGATTCAAAAAATTTCAGAAGTCGTGGGCTGAAGATACAATTATTAATATATATATGCGATATTTTTATCAAATATATAGACATTATTCTCCGCGAAAAAGAAAATAAGCAAGTACCATCAACGATGCTACATCCGCCATTACGGAATTTTTTGTTAATTAGGAATTGAATCACGTCCTTGCGACGATGTCTCGATACTCCTTGCGACAGATCGGACGTTCTTCTGTCACGTGCTCGCAACGCCATCGCTTCTTTTGGCAAATGCACTTGATACTGATGAAAAATATGGTACGTACTCATACACGGCAATTTTGTTGCATAAGAGTCTGCCAGTAAAAGTACCATGCCGAGCAAGTAACAGTAAAATGCAAACTGCAATAGATCGATAGCGTTTTATCGCTACGTAGTTTCCGTGGAACTCATACTTTGCTCAATGTAACAAACGAAATCGAATAAAGTCGCGATTTTTAGAAGACAGATTTTAGAAGAAAGATAAAAGCAAAAAAAAAACAGATATTGTAGCATCGTATCGCAGAAATTTGAAAGAGCTTTGTATGTAATGTCAAACCGTTTGAAAGAAATAGAAATCCGATGTACATATTATTTTTCTCCCTTTGCGAAGACGCTCGCAAAAATATCCTCTTTAAAGTATCATTTTTTAAATTGTCTGCGCGCGTATATATCAGAGATTTATCGCAAGTGTATTATACGTACATTATCGACCTACATACCGTTTGGGACAAATTTGGGAAATCGAGTTTCAGATTAACGTAACGCGCGATGTCGAATTTCAATTTTCCGAA
>QVOB01014946.1:0-27257 GCA_014839585.1 Pseudomyrmex concolor
AGAGAATGTGCTCGCAAAAATCGATAACTCGGTTGACGGGCACGTTAAAATAACTCCATAAAAAAAAAAATGTTTTTTTTAAAGCTCATCTGTGATTGGTTAATTCGCTCATTAAAGTCTCTACATCTGACAGTGAATATATTTATACATATATATCTATGTTACATGTTCAATGTCCAGTCATGATATCTCTACAGAGTTTACTGTATAACATCAAACTATCTATTTATCTATGGAAAGCACGACAATGATAAGCGCAATTTGTGAGCAACTGTCGGTGATCGTAAATAGATGATCGCGTGTTGTCCCGAGGTGCGCAACTTGCATCAACATTGTAATTAATATGGACGAGAGTCTAAAACGTTGCATAAAATCCTTGGAGGATGAGAACGAGAACAGCGTGCGCGACGGGGCGCGAAAAGCATTGTTGGACATTTGTAACAATATACTGAGATCGCCAAATGATGATAAGTCTCGCGAGTTGCGTCTCGATGATCACGTCGTTGTTGAAAAGCTTCTGCCGGCCGTTGGTGCCATGGAGTGTTTATTCGACATCGGTTACATTGAAGTTTGTATTCTATTTCTTCTCCAAGTATTTTAAAAATCTCATTAGTTTTTTTTTTCAATATTATTAGAATTAAAATTAACAATTATATATCATAAGTGACTATTTAAGTGCTGCAATAGTTTGGAAACCTTTTACTCAGCTAACTTATATGACAGGATGTGACAGGAGAACGCATATTCCTACCACACAATGCATCTCTCTTAAGGCTTAAGAGTTTATCCAAGTTATTGTCTGGATCAGTGAGCAATTCTATAATCAAAAGCTCAATAACACAAAAGACATTTTTTAAAAACATTATTTGGCACTTTGATGATGTTATGCATTATGAAGACCCAATCTTACAAAGGAAGGCTAGAAGCATTATACCGATTGCACAGTTAGAAATTGCAGCAATGACAAAACTAAGAGAAGTGCAAAAGTAAAGAAATTATATCTTCCTAAGAGATTTTTTTATTATTTTCTTTTTTATTTATATTAAACTCTAGTTTGTATTTTAACTTTTAGTTTGTATTTTTTGCAGATCTTTGAAATTAAATGGTACAACAAAGTCTGATTCTTTGCAACTTGAAGCAGATCTGATTGCTAAAGATTTGTTATTGTTGGAGCTGCTGCACTGGTTCAAATGTGACTTTTTTAAATGGGTCAACAGTCCATTGTGCTCAATATGTTTTACTGAATGTGAATATGACTCAGAAAAACTATCTGCAGATCCTCATTGCTCAAGAATAGAGCTGCATAGGTAAAATTTTATCACATACCTTACAACAAGATTATCATTACCAAAAAATAGCAACTAACTGATACGTCTAAATGATGTTAATTCTTCAATCTTAGATGCACAAAGTGCGATATAGTTGTCGAATTTCCACGGTATACGCATCCAGAACCATTGCTGACGTTGCAACGCGGTCGTTGCGGCGAATGGGCTATTGTGTTCACACTATTCTGTCGATCGTTAAATTATGATGCACGATTTATATGGGATCGGACAGATCATGTGTGGACGGAGGTACGCGTCAAACAAATTTTTCAATTATTTAAAAAATATCCTACAACAAACAATCTAGATGTGTAAAAATACAAACTATTACTTTTTTAGACTATATATCAGATCTTTATTTACTGCTATGTCTGTGTTTTTATTTGAGTTTCATTAGCTTGTTTTGTGATTTGCATTGGGTTTTAGTCTATTTTCTAAATAAATGAATTACTTTTTCCTCTTATGTTACCAGGTGTGGTCGGAGTCGAACAAAAGATGGATTCATGTAGATCCGTGTGAAGATGTAATAGATAAGCCATTGATGTACGAAAAAGGATGGAAAAAAAAGTTGACATATATATTAGCTTTTTCCAAGGATGAGGTGCAGGACGTTACTTGGCGTTATACACGCGATCAAAAAGCTGTAATGACGAGACGAACAATCTGCACCGAACAGAATTTGATACACTTGCTTCGAACGTTGAGCAACCAGCGGCAAAACTCCGTCGGCTATAGCCGCGCGCGTAAAGAATATGTTGTCAAACGGAATTTGCTGGAGCTCGCCGAGATGTTGTACATTCCGAATTCGCAGAATAAAGATTCCGATGAGAACTACGAAGGGAGATCGTCCGGTTCTCTCGCGTGGAGATTAGCGCGAGGCGAAAGTTCACAGGTACATATTTGTTTGAAAGTAGACTAAGAAACACTAAATATCTCTATATTGAGCGTTTCTTATTCTACTATCTATATATCGATCTTATGTTGAAAAAGTGTTTCTGTGAGCTGTAGCTAGTGAGTGTGTAGCTAGTGAAAATTTCTTTTTTTAGACCATTGTGAGTAAAAATCACGTTTGGGACGTTTCCAAGTACGGACAAACGTTCGAACTGCGATATAATATCGTTAAAGATACGTACCAAGTAGTGAGTAATGCTGATGTTTTGGAAGAAAAATCCGGATGGTTAGAAGGAATAAATACCGTGGAGGGAGGAATCTTCCGTAAAGTGGAGAATGACTGGAAGATGGTTTATTTGGCACGGTCTTCGCGGGCGAAATTTGGACGTATTAAATGGACTTTCGATGTCGCCGATTCGAATTTGCGTTTAAAGACATTCAGTTTGACAGCTAAGTCCGAGGTGTTTCACGGAGCTACCGTATCCTCGGAAATCGAAGCTGTTTTCAATGACGACAAAGCGATCGTCATACCTGTTCCCAATTGCAGCAATTTCCGTACAGAAGAAATACAAAATGCGGTGAGATTAAATGTGATCGTAACGTTGTCCGGCGGACAAGATAAAGATGCCTGGCAGCATGCTCAACTTTTTCGGCAGAGTCTGGAAAACACCGAAGAACAATCCATGATAATTAGTATCCAATTGAAAAATTGTTGCGTATGATAATTATTATATATTAAAATTAAAAAAAAAACTTATAATCTAAAAATATAATATTCTATATAAACTTAATTACTTTTCTTTTTAATAAATTATTATAAAAAGATACAGAAACAATTTCGCAAATATAAGGCCGTCATTGTTTTACAAGATCTGTAAAAAGGTAACTTTTGCGCAATTTATCGGAACGGATCAAAATAATTTTTGTTTTTTGATTGTCACTCTATTGTGACAATAAAAATGCGATAGAAAAAAGATACCGTGAAGTATACGTGACACTAATAAAAAAAAAAACATCGCTCAACAGAATCGATTTCGAACAGATACATAACAGCTACCCCAACTTGTATAATTAATAACGACAAATCAAAATGTTACGTGCATATCTGCGTAAATTATGTATGTTATAAATAACGTGTGTGCACCAACAAGATATCATCAAACTTTTGATTCGCGCCAACGATCGATATTCGCGCTTGCATAATTCGTTTTCGCACGAGCAGTTTGATGTGAAATATGAAACTACTGAGATCGACCGATGTATTTGAGGAAAGTTGGTTTCTGTTCTTATTGATGAAACTATTTAGTAAGCAATAAAACACACCAAGATCTATCATTCAAAATCAGTAATTTCATATGTATTATTTGGTTTTTCTACAAAATCTCACAGGTCTCTTGCCTCTGAATTGCCAGAAGATAAAACTTTTCCGTTACACCAACGCGATTTTATTATTGACTCTTTACTACGTTACTTTCGCACTGATGATCGAGTTCGCATCCCACGTGTTAGACGCTTTGGACGAGACAAGCACGGCGAATTTTCCGAGGAGAGCACGATATTTTCTCAATATCGTTCTCTTTCCCATCGCGATAATTTCGTGCGCTCGACAAGACTCAAAAATCTATGGAGATTTATCGCGAGATCAAGGAAATCGACAGATATCTGAGATACTTCAATGTGCTTCTCGACTACGAGTATTGCATGAGAAAGGATTTGGTATTCATCTTCGGATCTATTACATTCACGCTTCTGTTCAATTTAATGGATTACTATTCGTTGATGGATTACAGCAGGGATTACAAGTATGTGATCATGTGGATATTGGATCGACTTCCTGATTTCACAAACACGATCACAATATGTATTTGCGTGCATGTGAATACTATATATTCCAAAATTGATCAACCAGCAGAAGCCGTGGATGTTTTAACGAGCATCCTGTGGGTAACGTTCGACATTGGAAAGTTCGCTTATATTCTTCGTTTACAGCACATAAATGCATCGAAGGTAATCGTATTTGTGTGTGTGTTTTATAGCATACGTTATTGTTTAATAAATATGCAAATAAACACTGCAATACGTACCCTGGAACATGCCATAGAAGTGACGAACTCGTGAGGAAGAAGCACAGTTTGTAAGTTGTTTGTCACTTATAGTGATAAAATACTATTCAAACTCTTATCTCTATTTTAATCTTAATGTATCTCTCTCTCTCTCTCTCTCTCTCTCTCTCTCTCTCTCTCTCACAATGTGTGTACAGAAAATATAAATTGTACGAACTATTATGGTTGTCTCCAGGTATGCAATTATTCGCTTGAACGTTCAAGTCAAACAAGAAAAAAGACGATCCTTGACAACGAATTGACTTCAAGAGGTAGATTTCAAAAAAGCTCGGAGCTTTGATTTCTTGGAATTATTACACATGTTTCTGTGTTAAACTCGTATTTCTTTGCAATTCTGTTGCGTAATTCGCTAATACGCGACACAAATTTCGCGGCCAGACGTAACAACATGTTGCGATGCTTTTGGATCCGCAACGATCCAATCGCATCGGTCGATTTGGCAAAAATGGCAAATGCGATTGGATCATCAGTCGAGCATGCGTACGAGCAACCTCGGCGGGAAAAATAATTTCGCAACTTCTCGACATTGGGCGTCGCCAGGTCTCATTGGCTGGCGCGCATAGGGTGGAGTTTTGAGTGGGATATTTAAATTTGATCGGTCCAGTTCACGCTACTTCTCGTCGAAGATATTTCGTCTGTAAAATGATCATTTTTTGACTTATTTTCTTCTTCTCGTGACTCGCGAGCGCGTCTACGGAGAGTTTAATTTACACACCATTCTTCGGGTTCGCAATCAACGGTCGTGGCGCACAACTGTTCTAGACAGAAGCTTGCGCCTCAATGCGAATTACGGTCTTCGTGTGTGTTCGCGGCTTCGAGGTACCGCGATCCTCATTACGATCGCGTGATGTAAGCGACTTTTCGCCTGGCTGGTTTCAGCGGCATTCGGTGAATCGGATGTCCCGGAGGTGGTGCGAGATTCGCGGTAAGGTTAACGACGAATGGCAGAGCCTTTCGCGGAAAATCGATTAAATACCGTCGGACCGTGGCGCGGAGAGTTTCGACTTGCGTTCATGCCGTTGCGTGATCGTCGCCGCACGCTATAGACAGTTCGGTCAATGGCGGCTGTCAACTGGCGAATCGCTCGCCTCGCTCGGACGGTTCTCGGCCGTTTCTCGGAAAATCTCGCCCGCTCCGATCTGAAAATAGCCGCCGCGCGTTCACATTGAATGCGCCTGAGGACATTTATGAAACCGTGCTGACTCGAAGAGCCTCTTATATGACATCGGGAAAGGAAACAATGGGGTAAGTGTGATCTCCGGTCGGGACTGCTTTCCGGACCTTTTAAGGGTGTGTAATGTGCACGTATATACGGCGACGACGTCTAATTTGCCTTCCGCGCGCGTGTGCGTGCGTACGCGACGAATTGTTCTTAATGCGTTCATCACCGGCCCTTCGCATCAAAACCCGGGTCGCATTTAAACGCGGAAGGCAATGCCCCTTGTTTAACGCAATGCCGCGTTCCTCTGCGTATTTTTTCCCTCGTATGCATTTTTCTCGACACGTTCGTAATATGTTTCGCATTACGAATAATATGATTCAGAATTAGTCTCGCCTCTTTTCCACGAAATAACTTCGTAACGTGTCACGAATGTTCATTCGATATTTTAATGTTTTTCTGTTTTATAACAACCGCAGAAAAGATTCAATTAGCTCATGCAGTACTTTTCGAACAAAGAAATGCACGTTCGAATAATTTTTTAATATTCACAGTTGGTTTTAAATATTTAATACGTCTTTTTTGCGGTAGAAACACTGTATTTTTAATTTTTATTAAATATAATTGTTTAAAATACACTGTGTGTATGTGTGTGTGTGTGAAATTAAAGTTAAATATATTCAGAAAAATGTATCTTCTTTTCTTTCTTGAGAATCTATTATCTATTTATATACATAGTATTTTTAACACATCTAATTTTAAATATGTATTCTTTCAAAAAGATAATAAAATAGATACTCTATGTCATAAAATAATAAATTATAAAATAATTGTATGTATTTTCTATTGTCATTTGAATTAATTACAGTGAGCAACCAATCTTCACGTGCAAAGCACACGTTTTTCACATTGATCCCAAGACCAAAAGGTCTTGGGTGCCAGCATCGTCAGCAGCAATATCTGTATCATTCTTCTACGATTCTACCAGAAGTTTATATAGAATAATTTCAGTTGAAGGAGCAAAGGTAATTAAAAGTAATATTTGATAGCATGTAGGAATGAAGATAAACCTGTATATAATTGATTTAACTTGTTTTTCTTTAAATATTTCTTTCAGGCTGTAATAAATAGCACAGTTACTCCAAACATGACTTTTACCAAAACATCACAGAAATTTGGCCAGTGGTCAGATGTCAGGGCAAACACAGTATACGGTTTAGGTTTTGCGTCTGAGGCTGAATTAGGAAAGGTTTGTATTACGCTTGTGCTTTCATTAAAATTCACAAAGCACTTAAGCTTTATACATATATCATGCTATTGTTTATTTGAATATAGTTTATCGACAAATTTCATGAGGTTAAAGAAGCCACCAAGCTGGCCAGTGCTAAGTTACAGTCAAACAGTACTTCGGCAACGCCAGCTACAAGTGCAAATGTCAGTCCAATCACGTCTCGATCGGGCATGACATCGTCAGAGCAAGACCTTATAGATCCACCCAACTCCTCAATGATCAACTCCAATGTGTCGGCGTCGAACAACCCAAACCCGAATGCCAATATGATTTCCGCTCAGAACAATGTATCTTCGGTAAGCAGCAGTCCTTTACCTGGTAGTTGTCAAAATAAAGTGGACGACGAATTGAAAAACGCAGTCCATTCAAGATCACAGAGTGTTTCTCAGCAGAGTACAGAAAGTCCACAACATCAAGGAAAATCAGCGCAATTGAGTTCTACGCAAAGTGGACAGTCGGCTGAAGTGCAACTTAAGTATGAGAACGACAGGCTGAAACTTGCCCTAGCTCAGAGTTCCGCTAATGCAAAAAAGTGGGAGGTATGATTTTTTAAGTGTTTTTTTTTTTTTTTTAATTATTGCGAATGTAAAAATGCTGGATGTGTGTGCAGTGAGATAATTGGTATCTTGTAGGTGGAACTGACCACACTTAAAACCAACAATGCGAGATTAACAAGTGCGTTACAAGAATCCACAGCTAATGTTGATGAGTGGAAGAGGCAACTACAATTGTACAAAGAGGAAAATGCCAAAATTAAAGCAAAATACGCTGACTTAGAAGCTGGAAAGATTGCGGAAGGTAATGCTGAGGCTTTAAGATTGAGAGTTGAAGCATTAGAGAGTGAGCTGAGAACGCGAAATGAAGAAATTAAAGCTCTCACTATGGCCACTAAGACAAACAAAGATTTTTTGGTACGTATTGAATATTATTTCTTTTTTTTCTTAATATTTGATGCTTTATGATGCTTTATGAAATACAGCATCATAAATTAAATATCAAGCATTTAAACATTTAATTTCTGTTTTTCAAGGCTTTGCAAAAGGAAAATGCAGAACTTCGCGAGATGTTGAATGTAGTTCATGAACAATTAGAACTTGCTCTGAGTGCAAATAAGGTTCAAAAACAAAACTTGGATACGTTAAACGCCAGATTAGCTGGCTACATACAAGATTTGGTAACGGTACATCGAGAAATCACGAATACATTGCAGACCTAAGTCTGCACTGTGTGGGTAGAACCCAAGAGTGCATTTCTTGGGTCTTTTGTATTTACTATAAGCGCGATGTACGAGAATGAATGATATAGAATAATAACAAAGGGAAGAAGTTCCAGAAGAAAAAAAATTTTTAAAACAGATCGATTTGCATATTAAATCGAACAGAAAAAGTTTATAGAATACTGAAATAGCCGTCTCGAAAAATAGTACACTGCAGAAGAGAAAAAATTATGGCTCCCTTGAACATGTATTTATATTGAATTAACTTGATCTGTTTAGAATTCTCTTTAGGCTATTAACTTTCGTGCCATAATCGTGCTATTGTTGCACAGAATAGGACACTTTATCTTTACCACCCGCTTTCTTTCATTGGACGTAAAGCGCGTGTGCTGATTAGATTATCGATAAGAGTAATATATAAGAAAAAAGAGAGAGAGCAACATTTGGGAATGTATTTAAATCAATTTAAATATTTTACACCAATTAAAAGTTTTCGATGTTTTTTCGTGTCACTTCTGCTAAGTTCTGATGCAAGAACTTAAAACTACTGTGGGATGTATGACGGATTGATTTTTTCGAATGCATCTGCATCTCCCTAACGGATAATACAGGGTGTAGAAAAACATTATCGGTGTCAAAAAAAATTTATACATTTGTAGTAAAGTGGTCGAGCAGGTGAAGAACTTTATACGAATTCCTGATACGGTGAAATGTTTCCTTTTTTCAATGAACGACAAGAAATCGATGTACTATTGTACTCGATTGGTAAAATTTTTTATTACTTTCGTGATTCCTTAAATGAGTCGCTCAATCAAAAGCTAATCAAGCTGATGCGTGTAATTTTTTGTTTTAATTCTTATATAATACATTTATTTGAATAAGAAGTTACATACAAAACCTCGTAACTTTTTTACAATCTAGTAAACGAGTAGAGCGCTTATATATGTAAATAGAAAAAAAAAATTGTGGACAATAAGAAAAATCAATTTCAAGTAATTTATAAACATAGGAATGAAATTTATATTAATATCCGTTTTATAGTTTCTTTATCTGTAATTACTTTTTCTAATCTACTTTAGACTAATTCAGTGATGTTTCTAGCAAATAAACATATTTTTACTTTTTTACTAATTTTACTTTTTTACTTTTCTACGAGACGATTTTAATTCTAGAATAATTTTAGATGTAAGAAACATGTGTGTGACAAATATGAAAGTTTCGCAATTTTTGAAAAGATGTCTGCATAGTGTGTGTAGAGATTTAACTAACGGAAAACAATCTATCTTCTCCAAGAGTGAAATGTCGTTTGTACGAACCACTGCTTCACGAGAATGACTATAAACACTATCTTCAAATTTTATTAAAAAAGATGCTTCCTTTATTCATATGCTTTAGTATTAATTGCGGAAGTTTTGGGTGGTAAAATTTAGGTGTCCTACTCTGTATAGTTTTACGGAAAGGAGCGCACATTTGTTGTTGAGAATTTGCCGTATTGCAAATGCTATTCTTATGTATAAAAACAAAAATACAGTAGAACGGCGACTGTCCTAAAAGCGTGTTTGTGAGAGAGAGATGTTTTCGTAAAAGTAAAAGCGTTCCTACGAGTGATCGAGGTTTAAGAGAGAAAAAAATCAGATGTAAAAAAAAAAAGAATATTCTTCCAGCAGAGATATCAAATCGAAAAAAACGTAATACCGCTTCCCTCAACGCATCATGTCTAATATTTAAAAATCGCACCTTTCGTCTCTCACAACTACTGCGTTTCAGTGCTAACATATGTGTGTGTAGAAAATATTTTAGAAACATTTTTGCGTTCTCTCTCGATCGCGAACTCCGCGGTTCAAAAACAAATTGACTGAGGATTTTGACGATGAGGAAAAACGCGAATTCTAAAACACTTGTATATATATGTTTATTTCTGTGTCTTTGAATCCTGCAGTACTCGTGCGGCATACAAAGTAATACTCGTCACTAAAAAGTAATACTCGTTATATTGACCTCAACCCCAGTAATTTTATGTCACATCTGAGAATCGCATTTAATGTTAGACTGTAAAAACTGTACTTTTAAGTTTGAAGTTTATATTTTCAGTGCAATTCTCTTGTATATCAAGTTTTTAGACTGTTTATATACGTGACTGTATATAAACCGTTTATAGCGTGAAAGGTACTGAAGGGTTTAAAGCAATGTTATATTTATCAATAGAGCTATATATAATCTTGTTACTAGAGAATATTTATTTATTTTAAGAAGTTATCGTAATCTTATTCTTTGTATCATGATACTTTTTTTTTAAATCTTATTTTATCTAATTTATATTACTAACATTATGTTACTAAACAATTCTACTAGTATTTTTTTGTGTATGTTTACACAATATTTTTATTTTCTATTAAGATGTTTACTCGGCAACTCAGTTTTATGAATCGACATTCGGATGATCGGCGTTTTACTGTACGACTTTTAGAGATACTTTTTATTTTTCATAATGTATACCGAAGCTAATAATGGTTGCACAAATCATAAAACACGAGCGCATTTATAATTAAGTAATATCAATATATGTGCACTTGTATCGCAGAAAATGTTTTATAATTTCGCACCGCGTTATGCCTGCGAATTTATATGGTTTTTTGTAAGTTGTTTTTTTTTTTTTTCTATACAGAAATTTTACGTTGAGAAAAAAATATGAATATATGTATTACACTGTGTTCTTTGTCTCTTGCAAATAATCGAAGTATTATTATTTTCGGAAGTGTTACGCTATTATTGTTGCTACTGCTACTACTATTACTACTACTATTGCAATTGCTCCTAATGCTATTCTTAAGTCGCTCTTTCATCCTAATATTACTATTGTTCAAGTTTTCCTTTCTTCTCTCTCTTCTCTCTCTCACTCCCCTTTTCCCTTCTCCCCTTCCTCTCTCTTCTCTATACATTTATTACTAAATATATTCATTACATCACTATTATATTATTACTTAGTATTATTGCGAATAGTATTGCAGTTAGAGATATTTTTACCGATGTTACAAGTATGTTATATTACTTGCGTCTGCAAAAATGTTTAATAGTTAGGTACATAAAACATATCAAGAACACGTCGCATAATTAGCGCAACATGCGTTTTTCTCTAACATTTTTTTCATTCAGTTTTTTAACCCGTTTAAAGTGTCTATGACAAATTATAGTATTACCTACACAAACACAAGATCTATACATTTATGTATAATCTTAGAGATATTTTAATATAATTTCAATTATACAGCATAGAGAGAAAAGTTATGATTTGAAGATGTGTTGTATAATGATGTGTTGAGTCCTTTGTAACGCACAATTTTGAGTTTGTCAAACAACATATTCTTGTTTCGATGTATGAGGACTTTTTAGTACATGTAGCATACATATATATATGTTGATTTTCTAAAAACAAATTCTTATAAATATATATATATATAAATTATCGATATGTTGAGAATATACGTTTTACTGTTAAGAGGAGACTATGTATCATATTCTACAAAATCTAGAGAAATGCATCATCAGGATATTATTCACAGGTTTCGAATGATCATAGGATTGAGCTCTCGAATATTCTTCGCTGTACTATAAAACTGTATAGTGCAGAGACATGTGTAAGGGAACGATTCGCACACAAGGAGTCTGAACGATTCTGTCAAAGTGAGGTGAAGGTGATAAACCTAGAGACAAATTTTTAGTAGAGAATTAAATAAGAGACAAGTGCAAAATGTGCTAGAGAAATGCACTTTTTATCGTACTGACAGTATATAAATATATAAATATATATATGTATGTATCAGGAAAAAAAAACAACTGTTGAGGAGATGAATTTTCAATCTGAGGAATTGGAAACGGAAGCCTCGCTTGCCATATGTACTCTTAATAAAACATTTTCAGACAGCACTGAATATATTTTGTTTTCTACTATAGACCAATTTTATCATTTCCGAATAATTTAATCGATCGGTGTATGTACATAGAACTATATATGGTATCTGTTGCGATAACAATGAGATAAGTTGCCACGTTTTATTTTTAACTTTAAATAACTTTGTACATATACATATATTTATAATAATATATGTTTTACATATGATGCTTTGATATTATTTTTTATACTTATATAAGGTTTTACACGCTATTTTAATATTTGAAGACATAAATCGAATAAAGTTACAAATAAAATCCGCCGGAAACTTATTCCGCTTTGATAAAAACGGATATCCACTATTTATTAATCTAAAAGTCATTTAGATAAGTGCTATGTTATAGTAGAATCATTGCATTCCTCTCGAATGTGTCATTGGATCTTGAATGAATAAATTTCAGGTGAACTTCACGCGAGTATGCGCCAAGTGTGACATCATGCGTATATGACGTACCACGTTGCAGAAATGAGATGCTTGTAACAGACATCACGATCTCATTCAGTCAAGGATTATGAATCGTGTGTTAAATGATTTGTAACTTCTAAGAAACATAATCTTTTACATTTACATTTATCGTTACTTCGTCATTTGTGTCAATTAAAATTACTCACAAAATGTATATAAATATATATTGATAGCAACATGTATAATTTAATGATATATTCTAATAATACATATAGTTAATAATATATATTCCAGTAATGCAGAGTACATGCTAATAAGATAATTTTTTATCAATAGTTTTAATAATTTTATCAATAGTTTTTACATTACTTATTTGTTTTAACTTATAAATATATTTTTTATTTAATGTTCTTATATTGATTTCGCCATCTCTTGATTCACCACAAGACGGCACAGGATATTTTGTTGTCGTTGCGTCATGACTCGACACACTATGCGTCCGACCCCACTTCTTTCCTTTTCAACGATGTCCTTAATATCGCCGCTGTGTCGGAACGCTTTCAGTTAGTAAAGTGTTCACGTATAAGACGCAACAAAGAATCCAAAGAGTAACCGGCATCTTGTGCCAACTATCAGTGGAATTAATACTTACATATATATATCAACGAGTGAGTAACATTAATAATAATTATTTAAACACATGTATATCATAAAATATCATATATATTATAAAATAATACATATTATATACACACACACATATATATGTATATGTAGATATAAAAGTGACGTATAAATATAATTTTTTAAAATATAGGATAATATTTTTTATATTGAATATATATATTGTGTATTATCAAAGATAATCACGTGATTTAAATAATTACAAATTAAGTAATCAAAAAACTATAGATTATATTAAACATATGTTTTATTCAACTGCACATGTATGTAATTTGCAACAAAGCAAAACATATATGTATGTAAAAATTTTCTGTGTTGCTCAACTAAATATAACTATTATATAGTTCTTCGGAATCAGTTCTGATAGAGAAATAATAACTTCGCTTTTTGATTGTAACAGTTTTATCATAACTATATATTTTGAACACGCACACATGATCAATTCGAGTCGTAATATCGACAGTATCATTACATTATCGGTATGGTATATACCTAATTATCTGGTGTTTTGCAAAGTTCACTCTGTCAAATTTAAAGGCGATTAAAATGTAATCAACGTATCATGTATAACGTGATTACTAATTAGGACAATGGCTTACTGTTAAAATAAAATTTATTTCTTATATGAGGAAGATGAAGATGAAGATATATGTTATGTCATACTTCAGCAATTACGTTAATTGATAACACGCACATGTTACACCTTTTTAATTTTGATAAAACGTTTTTAACTCGTTTTTATTTATGATTTACAATTAATGTTGAAAAATATGATCATCAGAGAGTTACAAGTCGAACAATCTATGTCGATTTTTCAAGTTACTCTCCATTACATCATTTTCTAAATAATATATTGTCATCTACAAAAGTGCATTGTAAGATAATTTTGCCACTGAAAAATAAAATCGAAGTAAATTCTAGAGGAAAGATAATTAATTGTAAATCGTTACAACTAATTACCTTTGAGTTGTTAACAAGAAAAAAGCATAGAGAAAAATAGATTAAAGTTACAATTAATTAACTTAACTTGATTATTATTTTAATGTGTCAGAAATTTCAAGAAATAGCAAGAATGATTGTGCGCGTAAAAAACATCTTCGCGTGAAAAAAAAAAAAAAATTAATCGTCGAAGTTGCGGGCCAAATATGTGTAATCATTATATTTGATACCGATTCCATCAAGTAAATTCCTTCTAGTGTTCCCGCGCGAAAATACAAACCATCACCGATACACTTCGTCTCCTCGACAGACACGAATGACGTGTCGCCCCACCAACAAATTCCTTTCCTCTTTCTCTTCCGTGCTGCTTCTCGTCGACGTTGGCCCCCAGCGACAGAGAACAAACGTTAGTCGGTTACCAGAACCGATACGTCGTTCTCCGGAAAGAGCCGCAACGTCATCGAAAGAGGTAAATGAAAAGCCACACCCCAAGTGTCACTTAAAGCCGGTCCGATCAATATAATCCTGCGATGCTCCTAAAAATCCTGCGAAATAGAACATCTTCATCGCTATCTCTAAAAATTTCGAAGGCGTACGATCATTTTCGATTATTTAATACAGCGACCTGATCAACGCGTTACCAGAGATGAGATCATCGTTACTAACGTAACGTGTAGCTCAAACGAGTCAAGGACGATACTGTCAGATTTGCATTGTTTACTCATAAGTTAATCATTTTAGATAAAAAAAACTTGATGAAATAAATCTTTGAATGAAATGTATGTTGCAATCACAATTCGTGAATTACAAAATTTGAAAACTAATTAATTAATTATCTGTCAGGTGTATATTATACTTTATATATAAATTAACAAGAATCTTTTTTCTTTCCGTAAAACAATATATGTCAAAAATGATTTTAGATATCCGAAAAAAAAAGATGGCCGGTCACAAATATGTTGCCGTACAGGTAAGCAATTAATACGCTAATTTCTTAGTAACAATGTAAAAAAAAACAACCGTAAATGTGAGTCATAATCAAAGAAAAACATTTTTGTGATAAATATGAGTCATTCATTATACGCATTAAAACAATCTTTTGTTACTTTGAATTGGTAAATTAAAAAGAAATAATTTTGAAAATATCTTTTTATTAACAAATCTTTTTATTAACGTTAAACAAGACTAAATAAATAAAATAAATATTATATATAAAATAAATAAAGACTTTATTTTTACAGTTTGTAACTTTTTACGTCAATAATTATTTGAGCGTCGAATGTGTGCGAGACAATGCAAACTCTAATATTTCATTCATAAATGTCTGCAGTGCACACCCACCGTCTATCCGGCCGATCCTTTCGACGCCGAAGAAGATGCCAGTCTCTTGCGAACCGCTATGAAGGGTATTGGCACCGACGAACAGACCATCATCGACGTTCTGGCTCATCGAGGTATTGTACAGCGATTGGAGATTGCTGAAAAATTCAAGTCGATGTACGGCAAGGATCTCATATCCTCTCTCAAGTCGGAGCTGTCCGGTAACTTCGAAAAAGCCATAATCGCTTTGATGACACCTCTGCCCCAATATTTCGCTATGGAGGTGCACGATGCCATTTCCGGAATCGGTACCGACGAGGGTGCGCTAATCGAGATCCTCGCGTCTCTGAGCAATTACGCTATCAGAACGATATCGGCTGTTTACAAAGATCGTAAGTTTCCAGATGATCTTTAATTTTTGCGTTGTTCAAAAAAAAGCAAAGAAGTTTTTTTGTTTTCCACTTCACGCTGCAACCAGTGCGCGCGTTGTTAAAAATGCAAAAGTTTCGTCTTACTGACAATATTTCTTTCATAGTTTGTTTTCTTTTTGAGATTTTACCGATTTTAAATTGCTTTGCGTATATTAAATTATATTTGAATCGCATTTTATCATATCTTTAAAGAATTTTCTAATTTACCTCATCTGTTTCTTCAGTGTACGACAACGAGCTGGAAGACGATCTCAAGAGCGACACTTCCGGTCATTTCAAGAGGCTTCTGGTGTCGTTGTCGTGTGTAAGTATATATATACATATCTAGCCAACAGGAGATACGCGTTCTTAGCTCTATTTTGTCAAATTATTTTCTTTTCTTTCTATCGATGATCAGGCTAACAGAGACGAAAACAACGATGTTGACGTGGAAGCCGCGATTCAGGACGCCGAGAAACTTCATGCTGCGGGTGAAGGACAATGGGGTACGGACGAGAGCGTGTTCAACTCTATCCTCATCACTAGAAGCTTCCCGCAATTACGAAGAATCTTCAAAGAATACGAGAAACTCTCTGGAAACGAGATAAAGAACGCTATTAAGAGAGAATTCTCTGGTGCTCTCGAAGATGGCTATTTAGCTATTGGTACGAAATATGATCGTATATTTAAACATAGTGTAATTATCTCTTCTACACTGTGTATTATTTCTTATACGTACTGTATTAGTACATCATGTTTTTTATCTATTTACAAGCGCAGAATGTCATACATCATAAATATTACATATGTATATTTTTGGCACATTGGGATAATCGAGATCTCAGAAAATAAAAATTATCTTGGAGAATTCTTTTCTCCACATTTCTTTATCTTCATTACTTTATGTAAATTATGATTTTTAGTGAAATGCGCTAGTGACAAGACTGCATACTTCGCGGAAAAATTGTACAAAGCTATGCGCGGAATGGGCACGGATGATTCGACTCTGATACGCATAATTGTGACACGATCCGAGATCGATCTGGGTGATATTAAAGAAACTTACGAGAAACTTTACGGAAAATCTCTTGCGGAAGCTATTGACGTAAGTAAAATTTTATAATGTATAATTTATGCAATGTGTGGTATCAAGCTATTTGTTCTAAATTAATAGTTATTTTTCTTTATTTTTAATTGCTTCCTCTTTGTCGTATTTTTTGTTTCCATACTGAGGTCAGAAAAAAATACAGAAACAACAATTGATAAAGCTGAGTTTTTCGAAAAATTAAGAGAATCAATATTTTTTTAGCGCTTTATGTTCTACAAAAATCTTTTCTTTATTTATATATTTAATTGACAAAGTAATGCTTTATTTAATAATATTTTATAGCTATAAAACTACACATTTTCATAATTCTATCTCTTGGGTATTAACACATGCAACGGATTCGTTAATTTGCGATCAATAAAGGCTACACTCTTGCAGTTCCCGAATTGCATAACAACAATAGCTTGTTTAACTAATGTAAAAAATACTATATCTCACTATTCCATAAAACGTTCCATAAATTTCAGGATGACGCTTCTGGCGACTACAAGAAACTGTTGCTTAAACTTCTTGGATGAAAATATTTCAGGAATAATATACGTCACATAACACTTTCTTATATACGCATTTGCTTCGGTTTAGCCAGTTCCTTTTATATTTTGTTGGATTTTAATGGTGAATATGGTGTTATTTTTTAGTACTCACCGCGTTTGACACTTACAGTATTACAATATGTAAAATGAATTACATACTCATTTATGTGTGAAATAACACATACTGTAATAAAAATGTGTATCTAGATCTCTTTGTGTACAAATCTCAATATAAAAAGATCAAGTTGAAATTAATCTGGATTTTTGAAATTGTATTCTAACATAAATTAAATTACTGATCGATATATAAAATTGTATCCTTTATTGTTCTACTTTTATTGATTTTCTTCATCTTTGCATGCACGCTTGTAATATATACACATGTACATCAGTTATATTTATGTTACATGTATCATATCTGAATATATGAATGTTGACTTGCTTTCAGTTAATATTAGCTTTAATTTGTTCACATTTCTTTACATTTGCAGAACGACTGCAGTGACGACTTTAAACAGCTTCTGATCGCGCTAGTAAATTAAATCGAACTCGAAGAGAGATTTTTGTTACTAAGAGCATATTCGCACGTTAACAATAAATGTTAATAATAATCCAATACAGCACGCAATTATATATAATATATGTATTATAATTATATAATGTATGTTATTATAACACATACATCCAACAAATGTACCTATTATATTTTTTTTTCCAGAATGATTGCACTGCTGAATGGAAAAGGCTATTAATAGCAATGTTAAATTAAAAAAAATATATATTTATAAACATGACATCTATAATTATATAAGGATCAAAGAATAAAAGTATATATAATATATTTGAAATTATAAAATGTAGGAAATCAAAGTATGTTGTAATCAATTTGTATCAATCTGTATGTTATAATCACTTTTTATTATTTGTTTTTTGTATTTATAAGAAATATTTTAAAGCAGTGCAAGAAATATTAAAACCAAATGTAATGTTTTAATAAACCGTCTCTTATACACATATTATGATATGTATTTTAAAACAAAAATTTAAATACCTGATAAAGTCTGTCAAAAATAGAGAGTCTGTGTTGCTTACACTTCTTGCAATTTTTGCACTTAGATACTTCGGTAAAAAGAGGAAAACAAAATAAAATCCAAAAATTGTAACACGATCAGATTCTGTGATCGTGGTTTAACATGTGTGTTTTGGTTTGGTGCGAAGATGAAGAAGATGTAACACGTGTGTACACTGACCGTCATTCACCGTCATTGAACCACATTGAACTGTGCAGTGTGCACAGCAGTGCACAGCAAGGAGAATGAATTCTCTTCCCGATTTTTCCTGCCACTGCGCATTAAGCCGGAGACACACGGGAAACTTATACGATTAGCGATTTGACCAATAATCACGAGTCAACATTTTCTTGAATGTTGATTTGCTTTCATCTTGTGTATTATGTGGCTGCGAGGCTTTTAAAAAATATTTATTCTATATGTGTATATGTAATAAGAGAAAATTAGACAGTAAGTTTTTTTTATTCCAAAATACATTTAAAAAAGAGATGCTACGAGTTAAAAAAATTACATCGTTACCCTTTTCTTTCTCCTTTTATAATTCATTTTTCTCTCTCTCTACTACGTAATCGGTAATTATGCTTTTTTAAAATTCTGTTTTATAAATTTTCTATCAGACAGTTTTAAAGTGCGTCGTGTTTTTAAAATTTTAAGCGAATCCGTTATAATCTCAGAGATATACTTCTTCTTCTTCGCTAAAATGTTTTAGAGATATATTAAAAAAGATCATACACAAGTGTCAAAGATAAGAAAAAAGGACAAGAAAAGGAAAGAGAGAGAGGGAGAGAGAGAAAGAGAGAGAATTCAGCGAAAAAATGACGAAGTGCAGCAACTAAAGACGGAGCAAATAGCAATGTGAAATAAACACGAGAATCATCGTTTTTGATTGAAGCCGCGATCTCGTACACATGCCACGCGTAGAACATAGAAGAGATTATGAGGGGTCGGAGGGCGGAAAACGAATCAGCCGGCAGCAGCGGCAGCAGCAGCAGTAAGTAGCAGCAGCAGCGACAAACAATGACCGCGCCACGATAGTGACTGCCATCTTGATCGTGACGCGCAACTCAGAGGTCGTGGTCTCCACCAGTGACGAAGCCACTGGAGTTTTGACGTGGCTGCTACGTACCTGCCCGACTGCCCACTCCGATTGCAGCAAACTTGGTGACGAGAAATACGTAACTGGTAAGTACCCCAGCTGGAGAATAATAACAACCGGGCATGGACCAGCGGCGCGCTCGCGCTCACGTACGGCTCCACGCACGCGACGGCAAACGCAAGACCCGTGTTTCCGTTTTTCTTCGCCGCCTGTGCGACGTGCGTTCGTATTTTATGTCTGCTGCGCGACGAGATGCGAGCGAAATATGGCGCCGCGCGACGAGGTAGCGTATTTCTCGCCGCACGGTGGCTTAATAGGGGTTATCTGCTCGCGCTCGTTATGCTTCCCGTGCACGCGCACGGGGACGGGCACCGCGTGAACCGCGCTTCCTAGACCAAACGTTGACATCGTCGCGCGATTTTCTCGCATCGGATTTTCCTGCTTGGGGCGCGTGTTCACACACCGCCGCTCTCTCCTCAAGCACCTCGAGAGTGTTTATTGTTCTCCCGTATTATTTTTAGATCTGCTTATGTAAATGACGCAGTATCGTCGGACTTCTTGTTGGCGGGAAGTTTAAACGGGCACGAGCGCACTTACGTTTTTTTTTCTTATCCGGAGAAATGACCTTCGCAAAACTTTTTTGTTGTCGTAAAAGACCTGTGTGAATGTTTACGTTGTCAAGTTCTTTTCTTATTTTGTGTCCGATTGAGAATGCAGATGTTTAAACAGAAATTTTCCAATTCGGAGACTCGTATCCTACCAAAAGTGTAAAATAACTTATAACTGTTTAATTATGTAGTTATTGTGTATTTTTGATTAGCGACAACACAATGTAGTTCGATGTGTCATGTTTACTCAACGCCGATTTTTGATTGATAAGCGATTTTCTCATTGATTCTTTTGTCAATAAAACGGAAGCAAGTTACCGAATGTTTAATCAAGCGTGAAATGTCAGTGTCGATATATATCTGTAAAATATAAGAGAAATATATATACTTAGAAAATAAGTTAACATTTTTTTCAAGCTTAGTCATCGATAAGATATCCACCCACATTGTCAATGTCACAAAAATTTCTCAGTTAAACTAAGTACATTTGGATGTTTTGCTTTCAACTGTATATACCAGATAGATAGTGCAGTATGTTATGTGTTGCAGAACTCGCCAGGTAGCGAGGATATGGAAAGTATGGTCGAGGAAAATGGATCAAGTGTCGATCCGTTGTCCCAGAGCTCTCAAAGTGGTGATGCTGCACCAGCAATCGCAACCTCGGTACAATCTATCGATAGAACCCATCAGCAGCAAACACATCATCTGGTAGCTTCCACCAGCATTGTGCAACTGACACTACCTTCGTCAGGAACAACACAGGTATACAGGAGCCTCTCCTGTGTATCTATGTCTGATAATTTGCTTTCTCTCTTATTTGGAAGCATGCATATTGCATGTATCATTTATTTGTTCTATGAATGATTATTTCAACTGTAATTTAGATCTTGCATAATGCTGGTTATATCTTAGGAATACAAAATTTCCATAAGATCTTACAGTACATTATTCAGACACACTTTCAGTTATAGTCCATAGGATATTGATTAAAAAATATGTTTTTATTCTGCAAATATAATATCATTAAAGATATACATTGTACATACACATTAGACAAGTTTTAAGCACATAAGTTCTAATTGTTTTACAATGGAATATATACAATTTTGTATTTTTTACACTTTCGTATTTTTTCTTTATAGGATATGTTATTAATGGATATCATTTTATGTGATATTATGTGTTTTTTCTGTCTTTTTTGTATAAGAAATATGATTTTACATGTGTAAATATGTATATCTACGATTATAGTTTAAGTGACACAACTTGTAATTTAACCTTCTGTAGTACTTGATATTTGGATGACCCTTACGCAGGTACAATCGGTTATACAACCCAATCAACAATCTGTAATACAAACTGCAACGAACATACAACCTGTTGCCATTTCCAAAGGAAACGTTATTCTCGTCAGCAAACCTAATTCTGTTATACAAACTGCACAAGGCAGTTTACAAACTCTTCAGGTAAGATTTGTCATAAATTTATAATGGTTCTTTGCAAGTTTGCTTCAAAGATACATTGTCCGAGCAGTGGTATCAATATATACGTGTTAACATATAGAGGTAGATTTAAAATTCATTTACGTGTATAAAAACTGATTTTTCAAAGAGATAAGAAGTGTAAAAAAAAAAAAAACAAACAAACTCTTAAGCAATTTATAAGTTGAATAACTCTGTTCTGTGTTCAAGGTGGTTGAAACTGCAAGTGATGACAGTTTCTCAGATGAGGATTCACCTAAAAAGAGAAATATTCTTACCAGACGACCTTCGTATAGAAAAATCCTCAACGACTTAGGCGGAGGAGAAATCACAGGTAAGATATAATGTTCTTCCGAACAATCGCTTTTGAAACAAGCTTACATTTTGCGCGACAGAAATTTCAGTTTAATTTGCTGTTCAAAATAAATCAGCGATTGAAGTATCAAAGATATCATAGATTGCGCGATATCATCATAAATTACGTTGTCCGCGTAATCAGCCTAATGATTAAACGTTACTTGCGAACGTTACTTGTAAAAAGATATATCAAAGACAAATAATTGCATTCGCGTATTCTGCTTAGTCATATGACGTTTAAGTGCATGTCAGTTCATACAAATCAACAATATATATTTTAATTAAATAAAGACAAAACCAAACAAGATTCTCGAAGTTGACAGCTAAAACTTAAGAAAGAATGAAGAGTCAACTCGAATATATTGATTTGATTATGATTATATTGATTTAGTGTTCTGAATTAAAAGTGTAGAGAAATGTTTTTCTTTTTAAGGAATTTAATACGCACTCGATATATTCGCTAAAGCTCTTTAACACTTTGCTTAGATTTGCAAATAATAGAAGCTCTTCCAAAGTATAATTTGAACGCGTAGACAGACAAAGGTATGATACGTTTATATGCTTTGCGTTGCATATGATAAGAGAAGTATGCCATACCAAGCTTGTTCTATACGAAGTATTGCGCGAAAAGAGGATATTATTGATTTTCAAAAAACAAACGTGAAAATAATGAGATTTTGAGAGGAATTTACAAATTGTTCCTCTGATCATTATCTTAACAAAATATTATTAAACAATAACGATAAGAGTTTACATTTGAAAATAAAAATCCTCTATTGACAATAATGAAAATCAAATAAACAAGTCCAAGACTGCCTATTTAATTCGGTAAAACTGACTTCCGACGACTTATACCATCAGCGAACACATTCATGTCCACTGAGATGCACTACGGAAAACATGTCAAATATTAACGTGATTATACCAACCGTGTAAGGTTCAATATATTGATTGTCAAAACAATTCTATTGATGTTTTCAATGTTTTGCACAGAATATATAAAGCAAAATATAACATTAATTATACATGATTTGTCATAGTTTTGACATTTCGTATGATTTTTGTCACAGTTCATTGTACTTTTTTTATAGAAAAGACATCAAATAATTACAGATCATTATTTTTTCATAGAATACACTTTACATGTTGAGATAATTTGAGATAATTTTTTTTCTAACGTTAATTGATTACTTTGTATATTTGAAAAATTTAATTGCTTCCTATTTGAGTTAAATTATTCTTAACAGATGTTTCCAAATATTTTCTATTTCCTTTTTGTATGAGCTGACTGCACGCATCAAATATGTAATTTTATAAAATCAGCCAGAAAGGAAATAGTTTAATTTTAAAATGTACAATGAAATCTTTTGTTCTTTAATTTATTTTATTTTTACCATTAAACTACTTTCTGGATGCAAATACTTGCAAGTATAATATTTATCGAGTCAAAATTCTATTTAATAAGAGACGAGAAAAAGAAAGAAATATTTATGTACATAGAGCGATGCATACACAGAAACACACACATACACACACAAACATTAACGATTACAAGCTAATTGTAATATGAGGGTTTGGGGTTGATTGGGTGTTGCAGACGGTCGTTTGCCACCTTTAGAATCATCTTCTGAGTGTGATTCTAACGTGGACAGTGAAGTGTCTTCCCATTCGCTCCATTACCAAACAGGTTGGTTACTTTATCTTCCTTTTAATTAAAAAAAATCCTCACATGTCGTTCCTTGCTGTATTAGATTCCACAGTTTGTCCATATAAGTTCATATTATTTAGCATAATGAAGGAGATGATGTTATAGAGGAGTATTCTTTTTTTTTTTTTCATGTACAAATGTCTTCCATCCCTGTGTGTACTGCCTAACGTATGTCCGTTTCTCACGATACTCGCTTGGTGTGGCATTCTTGCTTATGGGATGATATCGATAGTGTTCCGTCATTCGGATTACGAAAAAAGAAAAGATCGTTTTTCGAACAAGATACTTGAAATCATTGTATCACACGCATATAAAATCGCATTTTTGTTTTTTGTTGATGCATTGTTGTCATTTCCAGTGCATCGTCGATGTTTACGGCACAAGATCACCGATTTTCATTTGAGAACGTATGTTTCTTTGTTATTATTCTCGACATAAACTTATTTTACAGTAATTCCTGCCGGTACTATTCAAATTGCGACCCAAGGGGAGGGAGTTCAGGGGCTTCACACATTAACTATGAGCAATGCGGCGACGGCGGGTGGAGCTATAGTGCAGTATGCACAGGGCCAGGACACTCAGTTTTTTGTCCCAGGTGTGCTTTTGCTTTCGAAATATCGAAAACAATTCAATTCTGGTTTTTAGTACATTGTATTATTTTTTGTTTCTTTTAAAAAAAAGAAACGACAATTGGATGCATTCTCTAAACTGTAAACATGTATATTTTTACGACAACTACGGTAACTTTTTTTTTGTATCGAATAAGATTAAATAAGTTAGAAAACCGTGGTTCAAAACCGCATGACTTTTTGATACATGCTATTTAAAAATTTGGAAAGTGCAGTCTCTGGCAATGTTCCAGCTTATACAGGTCACGGAGTTGTAGTGGAGGATGCGGCGAGAAAGAGAGAGTTGAGGTTGCTTAAAAACAGGTAAGCAATAAAAATATCAATTTACCACATACATAAGTTGTATGATAAAATTCTATAGAAAGGGTGTCGATAAAAATACTTTCCCATGTGCCATAGGATATTCACACATATACATATATATATATTTATTTTTTTTTTAATGTGCGCAGAGAGGCGGCGCGTGAATGCAGAAGAAAGAAGAAGGAGTATATAAAGTGCTTAGAAAATCGTGTCGCGGTATTGGAAAACAGAAATCAGACTTTAATTGACGAACTGAAGTCATTAAAGGAATTATATCAGCAGAAAACCGACTGAGATTGGTGTTTTAAATGCTGGACGACAGTGTATCAAAACCATTACCCTGTACATGTCTTGTTTGTGTACATTATCCTAAATGTTGTTAGGGGGTAAGCGATGGTGATGTACATGCATTCTTTATAGATAAGCGTTTCTCTGTAACATACTGTATTTAAGTACGAAATATGAAGGCTTGTGAAACTTGCTGTTTACTAAAGCGGGAAGCCAAAGGTACATGGACACGGAGACAGCAAATACGTAGGCAATATTTGGTATATATACATCAATCTATATTTTCGATAAATATATAAAAAATAATACGAGATAAAGTCTCTTTGCATTACTTGAAAACAAAACTTTCGACTTCACAGCTTCGACATGTTCAGATTTTTGCATTATTTGACTTGCATATGCTATTCGTGTTTGTTTAGCATCACCATTTATTGCCCGTTTGTACTGGTCGAGTTCGTTAGGGCGTGTACACCACTCGCCACTTTTCTTTTGTTATCAGTGTGTTTATTAAAGATTACAGCGAGGCGAAGCGAAACACGCCTCCGTTCACTGCGTAATTCTATTTGCAGAGTGGAATGTTAAATCGATTAAACTATAATCAAGTTGTTACACTGTAATTACAGTGTAATCACAATCGCATGTAATCGCCACAATTATAGATTACAAAATGTAATTTAATTATCAGTAGCAATTGCTAATTACGTAGTAATTACAGTGTAATTTTATTTCATGAAAGAATGATTTTAATTATTGTTCGTCATAAAAATAAATTTCTCTCACAGAAAGTTTGTTAAATGTAAAGTATCATATTTAAAATCTGGTAAATACTGAACAATCTGACAAATTATTGATTGAATTGTAATAATGAGTGTAAATGATTTGAATATTTATAAAATATTGAATATTTATAAAAATATTGAATATTTATAAAAATGATTTGAATATTTATAAAAATTTCTCTCTTGGCATAGTATAATTAGCTTGTATTTTTGCTTCACTTTATCGATAAGTGCATTCATTTATTTCTGAAAATCTATAGTATATGTAACTATACATCAAACACGCATTTAGTAACATATTTTATCGATAAAAGTGAAGTGAAAAATACAGCTCAATACAGCTACGTTGGTTACGTTCTATTTTTTTTTCTGAAAAAGAGATAGAGTAATTTTCGTAATTTGTTGAAACACATTTATCACTTTTTAATATCTACTGTAGCATTTACGCAACTTAGAATTTTCTCCGTTTCACTATAAAATATACAGATAAAATTTTCATTCTCTCATGGAACGAAGTATAAACGGGTATAATAAAAATAATGAGACCATGCATGTGTCCTTTATATGACGTTTCACAAAAAAAAAAAAAAAAAAAAAACTTTTAACAAACTTGCTTTAAAATTGAATATACTCTTCTACAAAAAAAAAAAAAAAACAATTTGGCATTGTACGTAGAAAACTGTAAACGTAGTTACACAATAATAATGATGATGTTACTGCAAGCAGTAAAAAAGAAAAAACAAAAAAAAAAGACAGAAGAAGAATGCATCTCTTCTTTTTTTCTGTAAGCTGTATGAATCAATGTTATGTTTTACTGTATAAATGCGCAGTACACTAAATCCCATACGTGTCTTCACCTATCAAATATTGAGACTTGGATGATTGAGCATAGATGTATCTATAATAATATAGAGATATATATGTGTATATATATGTGTATATAATGTATATATATAAATATACATATATGTATGATATATAGATATCTATGGATTTGAGTCTCCCGCATCATTTCTTGATATTTGTGCACTATGAATTTCCAACAGTTCAAAATTCGCCAATTTTACAGTCGTAGTGCAGAAATATCTAGAATTAGTGCGAGTTAGAGTGCGAATGTTCGTGTAAAGCGTAGCCAATAAACTGCGACTATTTTGTATTTCTGTTGAAACATGGATGAGAACAGAAGGATGTGATTGTGATTACGCAAAAAAAAAAAACAGGTGCCATGGAATCGCACATTCAATAACTCTTGATCTAGGTGAAGGCATGTACGAGACGCAGACGGTGTTAGATCGCTTTAAAAAAATGAGCATATAAGAAGAACGTGTTTTACGTCTCGTCAGGATGCTCCGTTCATTAAACGCTGCACAACATGGACTTGTAAAATATGAATGTAATATACATCAGGAGTGCCTTGAAGATTTATGTACATTTGTGACATTCGTATGCACATGTGTGTGAATGCGAAAAAAACATGTGCATATGTATAGTATGAAGAAAATTATGTTGTAGGTAAATATGGGTAGATATATATATATATATATATATATATATATATATATATATATATATATATATATA
>QVOB01014947.1:0-23818 GCA_014839585.1 Pseudomyrmex concolor
GAGAGAGAGAGAGAGAATCGCAGAAGGAACTGCCGTGAGCGATCGAGAGAAAGAGGTTGGGAACGAAGAGGAAGAGAGACGCGGCGAATATATCGTCGGGAGAGAGAAACGCGAACAAAGCGCATTCCGCACACCGTCATTTGTTCCTTGTCCGCGCCGCCCTCGGTACTTCATTTCGATTCGTCATTATTTCCTCGCCTTACTTTGTACTTTATTAACGTGCACAAGTAAAAAAAGAACGAAGGCACCCGAACCGATTTTCTCGCAAAGACTCCCGTGATCTAATAACGTTCCGTTTCTTAACGTGAAAAATCGCAAATTTGCACGTTGTAGGAATAAACATTATTTAAATTAAAATATTGTAAAAAACATAAACTTATGGTATTAACTTATATTTTATTAAACTAGTTTTAACTTATGTTTGATTAAACTAACAAAATTCTCTACTCAAATATATTTTGATGCCTCTGATGTGTGTAATTCAATTCAAAATTTTTATTCAATTCAATTAAAAATTCAAAAAATTTAATATTCTATAAAGAATTTATGATATGTAAGTATATTAAATGTGATATAGAAAATCTAAATATCTCTGCAATGATTCACACATACAGGAGATAGATATTAATTCAAATTTATTCTCTTCTGCACCCTATAATCGTTATTCATTCAAACTAATTCGCGCTTATAATCCGTATCGAATGAAGTATTTATGAAACAATTACCACTGCTTAATATCGCGATGAGATAGCGATCTACCTTCTCTATGCACGTACAATAAAACGCCTTCTTGTGGTAGCGATAATTAAAACAGTTTGTAATTCATGTTTCTATCATAATCACATTACGTTTTACATACATGTGACGTAAAATCCCGAGATTGCATACCTTATTAGAGCCACAATTAAAATTATTTAAAATTAAAATTAAATTATGTTGTTTTTGATGTGATTGTATCTTTTATTTTATTTAGAAGACAAGTTTGTGACGCTTTAAAAGAATTCGTTTTTAGTTAGAGTTTATAAAAAAAAATACAAAGCTATTTCAAACGATGCATCTTAATGGCTGGTATATGATTTATTATCATAATTACATTTAATATAACAGCTTAATCAAACTATATTTTTTTTATACATAAAATTAAATAATTGAAAGATTATTGTTTTTTTTTCTTCAAAACATACACTTTTTTCGCAATTCTTCTTTTCTTCTTTTCCTTCAAAGCCGACGACAGACCGAGCACGTCGAAGGGCCAAGCTGAGCACAATGTGACGCGAACGCCGGTGGCGCGAAAAGACAAAACAAGAGGAGGAGGAAGAGTCATGATCGAGTAGAGTGACGTGAATAAACGCCGCCGCGCCGCCGACATAACGAAATCGAAAAATGGCGGTACACGAGAGAGAGGAGACGTACCGCATCGTAGCCTTCGGAGTCCGGACCGCGCCACAGGGAGCGAAGGAACTTAACCGCAGACTCTCGAAAGCAATAAACCATAAAGCTATTAATGTTACGCCCTGAAATGGTTACGCCACGGATATAACGTATACGCGCGTGGAACTTGTACAATCCCGGCTTCTCTCGGATGTATCCCTCTTGTCCTTCGATCTCTCGAGGATGCGTACGCAAGAGCGATCAGCCGGGATTGTAGCCAACCGATCGCAATGACAAAGCGATCTGTCTCGAGATTCTTCCAATGAAAGCTTGATGTAACTCTACACCAATTGTATATTAACATTTACTTTCGACTTCCACACTGACACGTTCTTCCGAAAAAAATATAGAAATGGTTTTGGGACAATGAAACAAATCATAATGTACAATTCATTTGCGTGTTTCAATAGAATGCGAAAAACGCAAAACTGCAGCCATAAAGAAGAACATGGAAAAAAAACAAGGATGCTTGCATAAAGAGGCATAAACTTTTCTTCCGATGCTTCGAAGCTCATAATACATGACTTCGCTCAAACACGGAAACCGTTAGGTTTCGCGAAGTTACGAAGAAGAGATGCGAATCTCGTTTTATTCGTTTTTCTGTATGCGGTCGCAAGTTGCTTTGCTCGAAAATTTTTCCAAAATACAATAATAACGAACTCTCGTTCACATCGAAATTTCGATCAAAAAGTTTTGACTTATCGCACAAAGTTATCGCACGCGAGAGATGTGTAGAGTTCATTATTCTTTCTTTTTTTCAGTTCGTTTCCAACAAACTTCTTATTATCTCGCGCCTTAATTTTTCCGCTGGTTTTAATAAATTGATTTTCTTCTCATTTGAAATTTTTTCTCTCTTTTTATTTCTCTCTCTCTCTCTCTCTCTCTCTCTCTTTCTTTTCGATATTTATTCTCGCCTTGAAATTCAAGGCTCGAGTCTGTTTTCTTTTTTCTTTGTTTTTCGTGCAACTTCGAGCCGATAGTTATTTCGCGCGTTTACGATACTCGGCTTTTATTTCGTCGGGGGCATTTAGCCGCAGGGCTCCGTTTTACAGTGCGACCTAAAACGAGAGAAAGAGAAAGAGAGAAAGCGAGAGGGCCCCAATGCCCAGAAAACGATTTCGGTGGTGGGGAAATGCGAGAGGTAGATCGACGGTATCGATGTTTACGAGCTCAAATAAACGGCGCCGCCGCTGCCATCGGCGTGCGGTTATTCCGTATTACTTTGAGTCTTTAATGGGAGAGGGTGGCATCTTAAAGTGCCGCATAAAAATCGACGCTCAACTCCTAGAAGGTGGTCGGAGGTGGACCACGTACGGCTCGACGCGACGTGCTCGTTCACAAAAGAAACCTCACCGCGGGATTTCGGGACGTCGCCGTTCTGCCGCGTTCGCTTGTTTCTCTCCACGTCTTACGTCATCCTCGCTCCTCATATTTCGTGGTTTTTTGTCAGATTTATCGCTCGCGCACTTCGAGACCACATTCGAAACCGCGTGTCTCCGAAAATTATTGCCATTCTCCTCTCTCATTGTGTGACTTTTTTGGCCACGAAAATGATGTACTTTTTTCTTAAGTACCTTAATTAACAATGTTTATTTTTTTTATAATTGATCACATTTCTGTCAAATTTGTTCTTTAAAGAATCGCGAAAAGCAGTTAATCGTTTCGCGACGACAAAAATTAATGTCCGATCATTACATTCAATATCGTGATCGTCTATATACGGACTAACCGCTTCGGATCTAACAGCGCGAGGACAGGTTTCCTAAAAGGAAAACTTCTCGCAAATGATAGAGCGTGGAAGATGTTCGCGCCACGCCCGTAATCAATACCGCCGGCATTGTCTACGTCGGTGCAGGCGTCGTAAATTTAGCAGAATGTTAATTCCACGCGCGAGAGCGAGCGGGGCAATTTTCGCGGGTCTGGAGATAATCACCACGTTCCGCGCCCAGGATGTATCTCAGTCCCGGGGATCTAATGATGAATTTTGTGCCGCGCAAGAGCCTCGAAGCTCGGAAAACGAGAACGAGGAACGTGTCGGCCCGCCCGACCTTAACATCGCCGACACTTCTGGCGAGGCCGCTCTTCTCTCGCCTGTCTAAACGTCCGTGCGGACTATCACCGCTCGTGGTGTTTCTTTTTATCGGACCACCTTCCAGCATGCCAGCGCGCGCCCATAAGTTCCCTTCGACGTGTCGGCTCGAATCA
Organism: Pseudomyrmex concolor; assembly: GCA_014839585.1. Classification (NCBI taxonomy): domain Eukaryota; kingdom Metazoa; phylum Arthropoda; class Insecta; order Hymenoptera; family Formicidae; genus Pseudomyrmex; species Pseudomyrmex concolor. The sequence goes on from QVOB01014947.1 coordinate 3,637, forward strand.
CCATTTGTTTCGGGACTAGGTCGTAATTCGTTTACTGCATGGCGTCCGTCGACTAGTCGTAAAACCATCAAACCGTGTGCTGTTGCGTAGATTATCGATTTTTAGGAGCCACATGTTTTTAAGCGGCATAATAAAATACGCATTCGAATTTATCACATACTTGCTACACTTGTGATTTATTGTACACTTGTAAAGCTCCGACTTGTGGTACCGAAACATTGTACGATGAAACGCCGAAACTTATTTCTGTGTTTTTAGGGAGAAGAGAAAATTTTAATTGCTGTTGTGTTGTTTTAAGAAATTGAATCCACCTGTTGATATTCCGCACGGAGAATCCGAGACCCATTCTCAACGCTAATTCACTTAGTATACCTATCATCATTCTCCGAGTAGACCCTCGGAAGGAAGTTTCACGATGACAAGAAACTCCCGCCGCTTGTCAGACCGTAAATTCCGCGATTTCACAGCGGTATGCTCTCGTCCGTAGACGAAAAATCCTGTTGGACGGATATTCCGACAAATATTCGCCATACCTCTTCATTATGACGATCAAGTCGTTCATCTTCGATGCGGGCTGAGTTCGCGGGACACGGGATAGAACCGGCAGAAAACCTCAGCCATTACGCGATTCCCATCGTTGATGCAGATCCACGCACGAGCCGCATTCTCGGGGCTTCTGGCGCCATGCCACGCTACGCGCATTTGGTATCCGGCGACACTCGCCGGTAGCATCTGGCCGACACAAATACTCGCGTGCCCCCAGGTACTCGCGTACGTTCTTTTCCCTTCGCCAATCTCCGGCGTCGCCGGTCGGAATCGTGTTCTTCTGCCGGCGCGCTCTCCTCGGGTACTCGTCGTGCAAAAAGAATACGCGTCCTTACCGCGCGCAATTATTTTCGCATGATTCCGATCGCCGGCCAAAGATTAAGACCGCCCTTTCGGCACCGCATGCCGATCGCAGGCTCGTTTGCGAACCGCTCTTTGCGAGGATGATGCGCGATTTAACCGGGCAAAACCTAATTCCGGTACGAAGCGAAACGTGCGACTATGCTTCCCCACGCGGGGCGGTCGTTTCTTTGCTCCACGCGACGAGAGAAAGGATCAGGTATTTAATAAAAATCTCGAGTCTCTTTCTTTTCCGCGCTTGTACCCTGGAGGAGTAGTTCGTCCTTTCGATTTATTTTATCGCGCGACGAGGATTACACATAATTATCGATTTTATGAAAAATTATACCTCCCACAAAATATATGTGTTGAATTTGTTGCTTTCTGCTTTCACTAGAGCGCGTACAATACAGCTGAACATGACAAAAGCGATATTCTAACAAACACTAGCTTTCCTCTCCTTACCGTGCTAAAGTGAAACTTGTACTTTTTTTCTCTTTTTCAAGAAAAGAACCGCGCATTAACTATTTATTTGTTTTGTATGTGAAAGCAAGCAAACATTGCAAAACTTTGTACTGTAGATTTGTTTTTCGACATTACTATCTAATTCTTGTCACCGCACGCTTGATATATCTACGTTCGAGACAACTTTTATACCAAAGAAGCAACGTCGCGGCAACGTGCAGAGGGAAATGTCCTACCTCGTTTCCGAGACCGCAAACGTTTGCCGTAACTTGCGCACAAAGTATAGAGACGCAGTGCTTCCAAGTTTATGCGCCGGTCACTCGGAACACAGTCGACTGGGAGGATCGTAATTGCACAACGAAATCACAGCGGCGCGTGTACGGCAACTTTATGAAGGTGGTTCGCCCACCGATACGGCACGCTTCGCTCATAGAGAATATCACTATCTATAGATCGCGGGAATATACTCTCTCGGTGTGCGGTGTGGGTAGGTGTCTACGAAGTATATCGTAATCGGAAATGAATAACGCGCGATTTCTTCCAAGCACAGAAGTCCCGCGCACACAATTTCTGGTATTTGATTTCAACTATGAACCGTTATTCCGGATTGCTTAATAAGATATGTTTATTTTATAGTCTCTTTCAAGAAGCTATAAGAAGAGAAAGATGAGAGAGAAAGAAAGAGTTTAAACTTAACGCGTATCGCTTGCACTCGCTTCGTATAAGCAGTTTAGTACTTTTATAGATTTACACTCAGAGCTGTTTTATTTTAAATGTAACTTAATAAATTATTTAAGTTTATTATTATTATTTATTATTTATTATTATTATTTATTATGTTTTCAGTTTGTATCGGTACCAATGGCCGTTTCTCCTCTATCAAAGACAAGGACCGTCACTACCGGAATCTTCGAGACCGATACACCAACTGTACTTACGTCGACGGTAACCTGGAGATCACGTGGATTGACGAAATTTATGATCTCAGCTTCCTCCAGCATATACGGGAGGTCACCGGCTATGTTTTCATCAGTCACGTGGACGTACGCAAGGTCGTCCTCCCGAGGCTACAGATCATCCGTGGCAGAACCCTCTTCAAGATTAACATTAACGAACACGAGTTCGCCCTCTTCGTTACGATGTGTAAGATGTACAATCTCGAGCTGCCAGCTCTCAGAGGTGCGTCAATTTACTTTTTTTTTGTGGGCACGCTTTAATAATTATTTATATTTAAAAAAACAATGAAAATTTATTTGTTTTTATTATAAAATTATTTTAAAAAAAAGACTTCTATTTAATACAAACTTTCATAGTTTTATGGTATATCGCGTTTAACTCGTCACGATTGATTTTGTCTTAGATATACTCAATGGGAGCGTGGGCATGTACAGCAATTACAACCTCTGTCATATCAAGACTATTAAATGGGAAGACGAAATAATCACCAGCCCAGAAGGGAAATACATTTACAACTACAACTTTTCATTTCCGGAACGCGTCTGTCAACCGTGCGACGAGAGTTGCGAGCAGGGCTGTTGGGGCGAAGGTCCAGAGAACTGTCAAAAGTTCTCCAAAATTAACTGCTCGCCTCAATGTTGGCAAGGCAGATGCTTTGGACCGAATCCGCGCGAGTGTTGTCATCTTTTCTGTGCCGGTGGATGTACCGGCCCGAAACAGAGCGATTGTCTTGCCTGTAAGAACTTCTACAACAATGGCGTGTGCACCCACGAATGTCCGCCTATGCAAAAGTATGTAACACACAACAAAGTGTGTATTTATAGCTCTAAAATTGATAAGTCTTCATAAAATAATAAATAATTAATACATTTTGTTACATGGTTTTAATTAACGTTAATTAATTGAAAATCTTTTTAAGAGTTAATTACAAAAACTGGGACAACATTTATTAAATATTAAATATAAATAAATATTGTGTTACAATTGTGTTTTATAGATACAATCCAACAACATATTCATGGGAAGCCAATCCTGAAGGAAAGTACGCTTACGGGGCCACTTGCGTGAGTAAGTGTCCGCAGCATCTGTTAAAAGACAACGGCGCTTGTGTGAAATCTTGTCCTCCGAGAAAGAAAGAAATGAACGGCGAGTGCGTTCCTTGCGACGGTCCTTGTCCTAAAAAATGCGAAAATACCAATATAATCCACTCTGGTAATATCGACTCGTTCAAGGACTGCACCGTCATTGACGGCTCGGTCACGATTCTCGAACAGAGCTTCAACGGTTTTTACGATTTTTACACTAATTCATCGTTCGGCAAGCGATACGAAAAGATGCATCCTGACAAACTAGAGGTCTTTAAATCACTGACAGAGATCACAGGCTTTCTGAACATCCAAGCGTATCATGAGGATTTCAGGAATCTTTCGTACTTTCGTAATCTGAAAGTGATCACAGGAAGAATGCTTACGGATAATAGGCTTGCATCGTTGTATATCGTTAAAACTTCTTTGCGGTCTTTGGAACTTAATTCTCTGAAGACGATTCAATCCGGTTCGATCATCATTGTGGAAAATAAACATCTTTGTTACACTCAAAGCATTAATTGGACGAGAATCCAGAAATCAGCTGAACACATAAAGGATAACAACTTGTTAAACAATCGGCATGAGAGCGAATGCGGTAAGTATAAAATCTCAGAGATCTCTTGTTTATAAGTGTGTCTGATATGTGTTTAATGTTGTGACAAAAATTTATATATAGACATGTGTATTGTGTAATTAAGTTAATTAATGTCTACGAAAAAAATTTTAAAGAGTATTGTTTGAATTGCAGTCAAGGATGGCTTCGTATGTGACGAACAATGCTCGGATGAAGGATGCTGGGGCTCTGGACCAGCACAATGTTTGTCTTGCAAGAATGTTATTTTAGGCAATAACTGTCTCAAGAACTGTACAGTGCCAGGGTATGTTGATGTGTGCATAAAATTATACTAACCGTATTTTCTTCAATAATGCATAATGCATTTTTGTTCAATTAAATTTGCCCTCCTAGATCATGGATCAAAGGTAAATCGACCATCTTTCGCGAGAAACATAAGCTTCAACTTTTGCCATTCTATTTTTTATCTTCATCCATTTCACTAGCAAGATACAACGTACATATATTGTCGCAAACACGTGTAGATTTATCGTAACTGCTTTTATTCGCACTTAATTCTCAATGGCAAGCAAAAAGCCGATACAAACATATTCGAAAAATGTTTATCTTGTATGTTTCAGTTTTTGAATCTTACATTTTTGTTCTTTTTTTCTCTCGTTTGCTTTAATGTTTTTACTTTTGCGTTTGATTTTATATAATAATTTTTTCGATGGTCTTTAGCATCGCTGTTAATTGTGTTGTCAGAATTTATCAGGCGAACAAACACACTTGCAAGGTGTGTCACGAAGAGTGCGACGGCTCCTGCACCGGTCCTAATGCCGACCAATGCTTCAAATGCAAAAACATTCAGGACGGACCGTTCTGTGTGTCCAAATGCCCGTCCTTGAAATACAACGATAACGGTCAATGCAAACACTGCCATAAAACTTGCGCGGACGGCTGCGACGGGCCCGGGTACAACGTAGGCCCCAACGGATGTCATAGTTGCGAAAAGGCAATAATTAACGAAAACGTACCAGAACGATGTTTGTTCAAGAACGAACCATGTCCGGACGGTAAGTAAATGATCTTTGTTAGCTCTTTCATGAATTTTACATTAACATATCAATATGTGTGTGTGTATATTTTTTTTTCTCTTTTGATATAAAATAATTTTTACGAATATTTGTGATAGTGAAATAACGCCACTACAGTGAAATTTTTTATAACGCCGTAAGAAACGTTTTATAACATCACGTTTTTAACACAAGAATTATGAATTTACAGGATATTATTACGAATGGGTGAATCCGCAGGAGCAAGGTGCTTTGAAACCTCTTGCTGGAAAGGGTGTCTGTCGCAAATGTCATCCACGTTGTAAGAGATGCACGGGATATGGCTTTCACGAGCAGGTGTGTCTACAGTGCGCCAAGTACAAGAGAGGCGAGCAATGCGAGGATGAATGTCCCGTTGATCATTTTGTGGAAACTGGCACGCAGCTATGTATACCGTGTTTTCCGGAATGCCGAGGATGCTTTGGCCAGTTTTCTAATCAGTGCTACAAATGTCGGAACTATAAAATTTACACTGTAAGTAACAGACACGATAGTGAATAATGGTGTTAACAATATATTGTGTATCTTGTTTTATATTATTGAAATATATATAATACGTTTATATTTAGGCGGATCCTATTAGCAACAATACAATGTCTTTCAACTGCACGGAAGTCTGTCCTCCGGAATATCCTCACAAAATTTTTCCGCCAGACAGCGAACCTTATTGTTCCATAACGAAGGATCTCGGTTATCAAATGGACGAAGTTCAGAACGCTATTTTGGCTGGTGTCGTGTGTGTCATAGTGGTGATCGTTGTAATTGCTCTTGTGATATTGTACCTGTGGCGACAGAGGAGAAAAGAAAAAGAGAACACTGTGAAGATGACTATGGCTTTGACAGGTTTGGATGATAACGAACCGCTTCGACCAACAGGAGTAAAACCGAATCTTGCAAAATTACGGATTATTAAAGAAGAAGAGATGAGAAAGGGAGGAATATTGGGTTACGGTGCTTTTGGTAATGTGTTCAAAGGCGTTTGGGTGCCGGAAGGTGAAAACGTGAAGATCCCAGTCGCTATAAAGGTTCTTCATAACGACACCGGTATGAATACGTCCAAAGAATTTCTCGATGAGGCTTACATTATGGCCAGTGTCGAACATCCAAATCTGCTGCAGTTGCTCGCAGTGTGCATGACGTCGCAAATGATGTTGGTAACCCAGCTGATGCCCCTGGGCTGTCTGCTGGAATTTGTACGCAGATACAAGGATAAAATAGGCTCGAAACCGTTATTGAATTGGTGCACGCAAATAGCAAGAGGTATGGCTTATCTAGAGGAGAGGAGATTAGTCCATCGTGACCTGGCAGCGCGAAACGTTCTCGTACAAACTCCGAATTGCGTGAAGATCACTGATTTCGGTCTCGCTAAACTGTTAGATGTCAACGAGGAACAGTATAAAGCCGCGGGCGGAAAAATGCCTATTAAATGGTTAGCACTGGAGTGTATTCAGCATCGAGTGTTCACTCACAAATCGGATGTGTGGGCATTCGGAGTGACCATTTGGGAAGTTCTTACTTATGGTGGCAGACCATACGAAAGTGTTTCTGCCCGAAATGTGCCGGAGCTGCTGGAAAAAGGTGAAAGATTGCCGCAACCTCCAATTTGTACGATTGATGTGTACATGATTATGATCAAGTGTTGGATGCTTGATGCGGAATCTAGACCTAGCTTCAAAGAGTTAGCAGAAGATTTTGCAAAGATGTCTAGAGATCCTGGTCGATATCTTGCTATCAAAGGGGACAAATACATGAGACTTCCTTCGTATACAGTGCAGGTAATTTATATATTTGTATTATTTATGCAAAACTCGCGTGTAGTTTTGTGTTATCTTAAATTTTATTACGAATCTTCAGGATGAAAAAGAGATGATACGAAATCTCGCATCAGCGATGGATGGTCCCGAAGCTTTAATGGATGCTGACGAGTATCTACAGCCAAAATCACGAGCTCCACTTCCGCCTGGGATTTCCGCGTCAAGTACTTCTGGTTCGCCGCCGAATACGCCGGTAAAATCTTGCTGGCCGAACAACAAGCCACTAGCCGCTGATTCTCCAACGCCGCAGAATCAACAAAACTGGGACAGAGAACTTTTGAGGTACGGCAACAATCAAGGGAACGGAAACGCGTCGCATGAAGCCGAAATGTCCTGCCAGCCCACGCCTTACGTACACTCCAACGGCCATTGCGGACACGCTGTGACAATCAGCGCAAAGAGATACTGTTCGGATCCGTTGAAGATGATCGGTAAAGGTAAACAGAATGACATCTGTTATGACATGTTAAAACAGTTGCAGAAGAAATCAGAAAGAATCTTTCTGTAAAGATGAAGACTTGTTATAATAAATACAATGGATTAATTTCAGATTGTGACGTAACAGACGATTGTTTTGACGCTAAAGTTAACTCCGCGCATCAGCAGGCACAAGTAGGTGACTTGAAACTAGATCTACCTTTAGACGAGGATGATTATCTTATGCCATCACCGCAGCTGCCAGCCAACACGACGCAGTACATGGATCTCATCGGGGAATCTAAGCTTACAGGTAAGCTAAAGCAAAATTTGCTTTTATAGGTAAAAAACTTTTAATTTTTAAATAATCTTTCACTATATAATTATTTTTGTATTTTTTTGCAGATTCCGAACCAATGCGGCTAAACAATGGTTTCCGAAAATATCCAGGTTATCTAACGATACAAGGGAAGACATCGTTGGATAACCCGGAGTACATAATGTCACAAGATGACGGCCCACTCACGCCGCAGACGTTAGGTATCCCAACACCAGATTTGGAGAAGGTTCTGACGAACGGCATATTTGGGTCTCAAGTTAGGCAGCGAAGTTCCGAAGAGGAGTCAGATCACGAGTACTATAATGACTTCGACCGTTTGGAACGGGAATTGCAACCACTGAAACCGTTTGGAAAGAACGAGACAACGGTGTGATTTTTAAAAAATCACTTCCGAAGACACGAAACATGTCTCATAATCACAAAAAATGATTCATTTGATAGAACTTTTTGTGTTAATGGACAAGAAGACAAATCGAACAACTTCGGAAGTGAGCGAACTAGAACTGAACGTTGAAATGTTGAAGTTACTCGACTTCCGAGAAAAACCCGCTGTACTTAGAAAGGACACTTCGCTCAAGTGCCGCATTTGAATGTGATTAGACGTAAAATTTAGAGACTTGTGCATATTGCGTGATATAAAAGTAAAACGGTTAAAAAAAAGACTATAACGATAATAGAAATAAAGATTGCGCGACGGCGATAGTCGCGATTAAGTAGTGCAAAGATATTCTTAATGTGCCATTTACCGTGGCTTGTAAATAATTACTTTTCGTACTAGCTTCTCGAGGATGTAGAGGAATACCTTGGGACTTAATTTGCAGAGACAGCGTTCGAGATCTCTGCTCGTAGTTTTCCTTTGGAACCGGTTTAAGAAATTTCGGAGACCTCTTCATTGCAAAAAACAAGATGTTTGTAGACTATAGAGATGAGTAAAACGCAAGAGAATGTTAAACGTTATTGAGGTTTAACAGAAAAAGTCTGTGTTGTAAATCTGCAATAATGACTGTGTTACCAAGACGCAAATTCTTTATAAAATTACTTGGTTTCATGGCCTAATTCCGCTCGTGAGCTTTCTCCGTATCTTAATGAAGATATTGTGTGCATCATGATAGTGTTCGCGATGTCTAATCGATGTCTATCTTTCAATAGATTCAATCGAAAATGTGATTAACATATTTTTTTACATTTGATAGATTTTTATATAATTGAGAGAAATATTGAAATATTATTGTACAACAAACATAAATAACCGATCGCAATTGTACAGGAAACTTGTCACATTTAAGGCTCTAGTATTTATTGTAACTATTGAATTATTAAAAGTGATAAAATCGTGTGAACTTTTGTTACATGCAAATCACAAAATTTACGTCGAAACAAACTGATAATGATGAGTTATAAACGAAAAATTCAGAAGGAAATTAAAATTCGAAATACCGTTTTAATTGTTTAAGTGAAGCGTGATCACTTATTTTGTCTCACGGTGAAAAATTATCAACAAATACCGAGATTTTATCTTTCGTATTATTGTTTGACGTTATTAGTTAGTTCAATTAATTATTTAAAAAAAATCATTGTACAATTGGTTTTGATGTATGGACTTTGGCAAAATGTGCTTTTAGTGCTTTATTGAACACTTTTCGCGTAAAGTTTTGCGATCACCTTTATCAATCAAACGAGATTAAACAGTTTTCTTACATCGAGAGTCGGAATATTATCTGAAATATTTCAAAAGATTACTCAATTTTACAAGATATTGACTTATTTTTATTATATTATGTTAATGCACGCATAAATTGTTATTATCTTTTTTTTAAATTATACAGTTTTTTATTACTTAAATATCACTCACACAATAAATTACGCAAATGAAAATCCCTTACAAAGGGTTGGCAATCTCCGTAGTTTGATACGAGAGTTTTATAGAATCGGCATATTTTCAAGTTGTATATTTTGCCATACAAACTAATTAAATGTTGAAAGATATAAAGCAAAATATGAAACTGTTTATGATCAAATAGAGAAATGAAGTGAATTTTACAATTTAAAATCAAATTTTGCGAGTGAAAAGTTACTGTAATTTTTACTTATATTTTAATGTATAATATTATGTGTATAATTTTTATTTATATATAACGGCGCTCACAAAATTTTAGCGTTTTGTCGACCTCTAAATTGTAAAAATGTCTTATTTTACTGCCGAGAATAAATTCGCCACGCGTTGAAATCTGTTCGCAACACGAGTGAACGAAATTCTACTTAAGTTTAAAGGAGCAAAGAAAAGACTCAACGACGTGTTTTCCTCTTCTAATGCCATCGTCTTTTTTTTGTAACAGAATTCACCAAGATGAACTCTGAAAATCATGAGGTGTTTCGGTATATTTTTATAATATAAACCGCGTTTTGTACATAGTTTATCGAGTAATGTAATAAAACTTCTTCGGACGTAAAAGAAAAAACGAAAAGTATTTGGAACAAACTCCGTAATCATCAAAATATTGGTGACCCGTACGTAGCCGCACCAAGAAATACTACAATAGGACGTGCCATGTTGTACAGAAAAGAAAATAAAGAAAACAAGAAACTAGCAAATTTTGTGACAAAAACGGATCTTCGCTCTATTTAACAGGTTTTACAAAAATGCTTTTTTCATAAAATTTATATTTATGCTATAAATGAACATGAATGCATGCGAGATTGATGGTCCTATGAGATTTATTTATATTCATGGTGCCACTACTACACTATTTTTACACTATTAAATATGTAAATAAAGCAACAAGTACGTTTCGTCATTCGCAAGTAGAGAAATAAAAATACATTTAGACGTAAAATGTTTGTTTTTCTTAAAGTATAAAAATACGGATTATGTTAATTATTTTTGTTACACCGAGAATATTTTTGTTGTTATCTGCAAATTTATAATAATAAATTTTATTTATTATAATAAATTTCATAATATTATCATAATTGTGTCTTGTAATAAATTAAACTCGTATTTGAAGACAATTGTAAGAAAGAAAAACTATTAAATCCAAATCATTCTTCAATGATCATTTATTACGATAATTAAAAAAAAAAAAAACAATCTACACAATATATTCCCAATCTTGCTGCACATCATGCGGTATCTTATCCGTAATGATGTAAGCCAATACGTATCGTGTACATTACGTGTTAAGCGTTACTAATTAATATTATTATTTTAGTGTAACAGATTCTTTTTGTAATATATCATTTTCACTGTGTCACGTTATTTGATGGAAAGACGCGATTCCTTTGGAACGCGCGGACCAAAAGAACGTCTTTCCATTTTCCTCACTCTCGCACATTTTGTTTTATACATGCAAATCGGACTGAAAATGACAACAGAATTTCGCGATTTCGGAACTTTTAATTTTAATTAAAATTAACGTCTTTGCTCATACATGTGAGAGTCAAGCACAATATAGATGAACATTTACAAATGGAGATAAAAACGGTTTTAAGAAATAAAAAAAAAACTACTATCTTTAGTTATAAAATAAAATAAAACTTTGAAAGTAATATATAATGAGGTTTTATTTTATTTTAATATTTTATTGGTAAAAAATAGGGTTTTTTCTAAGTTTTTCTAGATGCGACAGATTTTCTTAGCAAATAGTTTGTGACGTATTTAAAAAAACGAAACGCTATTTTTTAAATCCAAGATCCATTTCTTAAAATGTCTGGTTTTAACTTCAACTAAAAATTTACATCTATTTTTGTCACTCATTTACGCATATATGCAAAGTTTCATTAATATAAAAATTTCTGAGCTTACGAAATTCTCTTGTAAACATGTTAATTAAGAATTGTACATTATACAATTGAATATATTGTACCTATGTAATTGCGAGGAGTTTTATTTGCCATTCGGTTGTGGACATAGAACTTATATATATATAGATCTTTATTATATCATATATATATCACAAAAATTTATTGTAATAAAGAATCATCATTCTCTCGTCATTTGTTTCGTGTTTTTCTTTTACTTAAAACCTGAATTTATATTGTGTAAAATTTACACAAACGTTTTATCATGCACATTTATTATTCAATGCTTGAATGTATAAATAAGGAAACTCTGTATGCAATGAAAAGGAAATTTTTATACTCTTCAACGTATTTTCCTTGTATTCTGGGAGTTTAATTTATATAGCCACGTGTTATTTCTATACTGCGTGTGAAATTTTATCTCGCTTAATTAATTTTTTTTTTTCAAAATTATAGAAAAATCGCACATAATTTAAGTGAAAAATTGTTTGCAATATTGCATACAATAGTCTTGCAACTGACTATTTTTTCATGTTAAACTGCTAAAGAGAAATAAGCAATTATGCATATGCATCGTTTAATGACTTGTATAAAGCAAACGGAACTTCACGGAGCTGCACGAAGTTACACGAGAACACATTACGACATTTGCAACTCCGTCTCATTTTATACACTACCTCGCGGTGAACTTCGTGATTCGATCAGTCGCTCGCGAATAATCGTACAACGCGAGTCTGCGAAGATATTTTTAGTGCGAGATTTCCGCGTCGAAACCCGGCATTTCCTCAATGTGGTTGATAAAACGCGTCGCACGTCGTTTTGTTCCTCAATTGAGGACGCGAAAGTTTAATCAAATCCGATTCAATAATTTACGTAAGAAAAGTTCAGTGCATTTACAGAAGTAAAGTGTGTACACAGAAAAAAAGACACTTAAAAATTGTGGGGTATTGTATTACACAGCGCGTCCTAGAATTTTTTCTTACGTTGCAAATTTGTAAAAGACAAATCAGAGAGTTGTCTCATGTATATTGTAAAATGCACTACGTCAGCTCTTACTTATAGACTGTCACTTACAATTAGATAGAACGCGTTATCTATGAAGTTACTGTTATCTTTACACTGAATTTACGCAAACTGAATGAAGTTATTTAAAGTATTTTGACATATACTTTTACACATATTTGAGTTTGTAATAAAAATACTATATATTAAATATTAAAACTATATAATTAAATTGCACTTAAGAAAACATCTTTCGTATATAAATGAACTGTTATGACATAAAACTCTTGTTAGAATAAAAAATATACACAACCATCTAATGTGACCATTATACATGTATTATCTCAAGAATTTATATAATTTAACAATTCTGATTTATTTTAATATCGATATGCTTAAAACGATTTTAAAAGAGAGAATCAAATATCTCTTATCGATAAGGATAACATTCCAGTTCTATCATTTAAAAACATTCTTTGCCGATACTTTTCTAGTTCTAAAAATACTGCTTTTGAATAATACACAGCAGAACCATCCAGTTAGTAGTTAGAGCAGTTACTAGTCAGATACAGTGTCTGTCGGTTTAAAGTATTGTAATCATAAAAAATCATAAAAATACGTCGTAAAAATATTTGTAAGAGCGTGATATATTTATAAGTAATTTGTGTGAAATAAATTCTTTTTTTTTTAAACAATATTATCGATTGCGAATTTTTTACAGTAATACAAGAACTCCAGTAATTTTGAGCACATAGAACTGATTTTTCCTAGAATTCGAAATTATTTTCTTCCTCTTCCATTGTCTTCCCCTTCCAGAAACCAACTGGTAGCAAGAGACGAAAGATACAGTACAAGTTGCGCAGTTACTCAAGAATATCGGGGAATCACGAATAGTGGAAACTATTGTGTGGCCCGCCTATCAAGAAGTCGAAATTGTTGCTCGAAATTACTAGGAGGACTTCTACTGTACAGGAATATTTTATTTAGACATTTCTAAGAAAAGCATGTAATCTAATAATTTACAATAGAAATTATTTTCGGAATTTCAGACGCGACAAGATATTCGATTTTTGTGTCATCTCAAGCAGACGATATGAATACTATAAACGATCCATATCTTAGACACCTGTTTGATGGCGATTCGGTGTTTAATGTCTATAATCACGAAGCCACGAATTTATCAGTGGGTGCGCCTGGCCCTGATCTACTGAAAAACTGCACAGAAATGTTGACCAAGTCTACGCGACATAGATTGGTAAAATTAATTATTTAGTATTCGCCGATTTCATCGAACAATCAATTATACCGCTTAATACAATGCAATTTTTGTGTTTCTGCGTAATATCTTTGAGAGCACGTGTTATTATCTTTCAATCAGAGTATCAGAGATAAAATACACGGATATATGTATTTAAGAGAATATTATATAAGAGCTTACCTTATAAAAAGGAAAAGTCAACGATAACAAAAGTCCTGAAAAATATTTATCGACACTTTGCAACGTAATTCACGCTAAATGAAACTTAATATCGCTTTAGGAAGAAGAAGAGAAGGAAGGAAAATATTATCTCTTCCAATATGGTATTACGGCTGGCCTGTGGGAATGTCGCGATGAATTAGCTAAATTTTTGAGCAGACGATACGGTAACGCTGTAAAAAGAGAACATCTGATATTGACTTGCGGAGCTTCGCACGGTCTGCAATTATTGTTGAATACCATTCTCTCACCGAACGGTGTTATATTTGTAGAAGAATTTACTTACATGATTGCACTCGATGCTTTTAAACAATTTCCGCTGATGAAAGTGGTCACAGGTGCTGAACAAATTTTTATTAGCTATCAACTCATAACTCGTAATCAATTTTTTTTCAACATAGTTTTAAAAATAATAAAGAATATTTTTATCCGATCTTACGCGTCAAATAAAAAAGATCTCTTATAGTGCCAATGAAGGATGACATAGTAGACCTAGACGCGTTCGAACGAATAGTAGCTGAAGAAAAGGCAAAAGGCAGCTTTCTTCTGAACGATCAGAAAATATTTTGGGCAATGTTCTATACTATACCGATTTTTCATAATCCAACTGGAATGACATTATCACCTGGTAATTCGAACATGATACGTGACAAATCTCTTTACTTAGCTGCAATTCTAAACCAATATTATTTTTCTTATTATAAGAACGCAAATTACTACTAGTTTTATTTCTTCTTGGCAGATCAGTGCAAACGTTTAGTAGAGATTGCGCGAAACAATTCCATAGTGGTAGCCTGCGACGACGTGTACAATCTGCTTTATTACGGGCAAGGATTGCCGCCATTGCGCTTATTTTCTTACGACAATCCAGAAGATCCGAATTACAAAGGAGGAAACATTGTGTCAAACTGTTCCTTCTCTAAAATCCTTTCGCCAGCAATTCGCGTTGGGTGGATCGAAGGGGGATCGCGTATTGTCAATACGATAAAGACATCGTGAGTGCAAAATTTCATCGCTTTGCGAAAAATATTTGTACACAAAATTACCAAAATGTTTCTATTTAATTGCGTTTATGCGTTTTTATATATTTTTCTTACAGAGGCGTAATGTGCAGCGGTGGTGCAGTCAACCATTATGTTTCTGGATTAATTGCAAGCATGCTTCACGAGAATATTGAGGATGAGTATCTTGACAAGATTATAAAGATATATTGGGTGCGTTTATCAGTTAAAAAAAAAAATATATATCGTTATATCAAAAACAAATTGTTTCGTGAAAGATGATTTTAATGAATTAATATCAGGAACGATTAGATACGCTATGCGCAACTTTGGATCGATTTTTGCCGAGCTGTTGTTCATATCGACGACCAGGAGGTGGTTACTTCGTTTGGCTTCATCTTCCTTCAAGTATAACTTCTCTTCTTTTTTATCCGATTTTATGTAAAAATAATGATAGTAATTTAAGTAATATATACATATACGCGCGTAGAAATTTTATAATTCTAAAATTTTTTAAATTATAATTCTATTTATTATAAACATTTTCATTTTTTGCAGATGTGGATGGCACCAAGTTCGTCTCGTGGTGTCAGAAGGAATACAAAGTGTCAGCAATACCAGGAGTTCGATTTTCATATACGGGAGAGGCAAAGAACTTTTTACGTCTGAGCATAGGTTTCCATACGAAAGAAGTTTTAGAGACTGCAGCACAAACCTTGTGCAAGGCGCTTTTAATATATATCAGACAACAACTTGACAAAACCGATAGTAAAAAATAAATAATTCTTATTGTTGAAGTTTGGAGTGTTTAGAGTGCAGAGCCTTCACATCTGTAGTGTTTTCTTAGATTTCTCTTTGACAAAAGCAAAAATATTTTGTTTTGGTTCATAAAAATTCCAAACTTCAACAAAATAATAATTCGAAAACACATTTGACTTTTAACTAGATGACTGAAAAAAAGAAAACAAAAAACATACACATATTAGTGTGTATACTGTGATTTTAGTATTATTTAATTTAAACATTTTATCATGATTAAAAAATACATATAACTTGGAAAAAAATATGGTGTATGCAATTATAAATTATATTCACTAAACATATACGTAAAACATTATTAAAAAAAAGTATTTTATGGTATTTACATTTTATGTATTTTTATGTATATTATAACTTGCAAATGTTTTATAAGTTTGTAATGCGTCATAATATCATATTAAATATTGAAATAGGCTCAAATATATAAAACATATATAAAGATAAATGTACAATTGATTTATTGTATAATGAAATGCTTTTGTACATTATCTGCATTCATATGTAAATATTCCAAATGAAAATTATACAAATTGTTATAACAAAATGATTTTATTCAGAATCACCTAACAATTCTTTTGTTTTAGTTTCTAACATTTCTTCAGCTTTGCTCATATATTGATGACTAAGAGCATCTATGTAACTTTCTATTCTAAATATCAAATCCTTGTCTAATTTTGGCTTGCTTTTTAATGTCTTAATTTCTCTGTTGCGTACATCCCTGATGTTGTTGCAGCATTTTACATAAAAGCTTTTTGCATTCTTAGATAAAGATTCTCTGTATTCCTTAGTTACTCTGTTGATATAAAAATGTAAATATTTTTATATATGCCAAGAACAATTAGATGTTAAGTTACATAAAAAGAAAGTTATATTATTTCTTTTATAAGAGAAATAGATTTAAGCACTTTCTAATATTCATCACTTTTACTACAGCACATATTCTAATAACTTACTTTGGAATAGGAACGTAAAGCGTAGTTCCATCCTGTTGTGGATTTAGATTCATCTGATTTTTTTGAAGACTTTTCAGAATATCAGGAATAGCTTGTGGAAAAGTGGATACATTCAAAACTATTAGTTTGGGCTTACGACTGATCTGTGCAAGTTCTTGCAATGTATAATCTTTACTCTCAAACTTCACAGTCAACTCTTCAATAGCACCTATACTAGATCTTACTGACAAATGTTTGATGAAGTCATTTTTCAAGATATCAATTGTTTTCTCAAGTTGAGTGGTTAGTTTATCAACATCAAGAACTTGACTCATTTCATTATAATCAATGTGCACTGATTTTTGTTTCTTTTTGTCTTTGCCACGATCTTTGCTTTTAGCTAATACACAGGTCATAGAAAATTCTCTCACATTATCTGCTTTGACATAATTGTGTAGTGAGAAATATGATATGTTACTGTGCTGCATATCTTGCAGACATTTTTGCTGATTCTTCAAATATGTTCCTTTAGAGATAGAAAAATAATCATAGTTTTTTGTCGGTCTTAATGCAAAGATCATTGCATTTTTTTGTTGAGTATTAGCAAAGGAACGCATGACTATTGTGTTTCCCATTTTCAATATGGTTAGACGAAGTACTAGAAGAAGGATTGTGTAATACTTGTATTAAAATATTAATATTAATACACACAACATTTATTATATTAAAATATATAAAATATCCTATTTGTTCAGTTGTTTTTTATAACAATATTATCTTTAGTCACTTGTGTAGTTAATTTTTAACTATTTGATACACCACACCACATTTTAGGTACCGCGTTGAAGGTTAGGATGTTGAACATTTGTTTACCTCAATAAATATGCAACACTTAGTTATATACAACTAACATAACAAAAAATCGTTATTTATATCTTTGTTACTAGTTTTGGATCTAATTCTGATTAAAATTAATAATTTAACCTATCGATTGTTGAGTGACAGATTAATGTGAACGTTGATACCTTAAATAAAATTCAGAATTACCGCCAAGTAGCACAGCTACACTCCAAGATCTCTCTCCAAGGTAGTGTCCAAGCGGCGTTACAAAACATCTGTCTCATTTTATCTTCATTTTTGTTTCATAAAGAATAAAGATAAATGATCTAATGATGCTTCGAAGTATTTGTAGCATTTGACTTGAATTTTATTTTATATTTTCTCCGCAAAATTTTTGGGCGCAGCACTTTTTACTGAACTTGTGCAATTAATGAGTAAGGTTATACTGGATCCAACAAAAGCAAGGTAGAATACTTAACAATTTCTAAACTCTTGGATTATATTATTTGACTCTGATCGAAAGTGCGATACAATGTAAAAGTACAGGATTGATTACCAGTGTAGCAAAGTGTATTGATTTCTACTTGTTGTTCTATTGCCATTATTTTTGCATTTCAAATTTTTTGAGCTACAAATTATAATGTGATATAAATAAATAGAAAAATCTAAAACATATTTGAGACAATGTTGTAACTACTTTTTGACTTGTTCTTTTATTTGTAAGATATTGTGAGATAAATAGAACTGTGATTGTTTTTCATTACTGTGATTTCAGAGTAATCTTTCAGTATATATAGAAGTATATTGAAAGGAAACATCAATGTTTAATACATTGTAATTATTAAAAGTGAAACAAATCATTTCTACTTTGATAATATGAATAAAACACCTGTTTCCATTCTCCAAGAAATGATGGTGAAGCAGGGTATGACACCCGATTATGAATTGATATATGATGGAGGAGGGAGTCATGTAAATACCTTTACATATCAAGTTATATGTGATGGTCTGAAAGCTACTGGCACAGGTCGTTGTAAAAAAGATGCTAAACATGAGGCTGCTAAAGCTATGCTGACAGAAATTGCCGCACATAGAAACTATCCACAATTGCCACCTGCCAGTAACCCAACGGATTCTCCTTCAAGATCACCTTTTCGCTCAATACCAGTAGCTCCAAAGCAATCGAATGCTCCATTTGTTAATGCTATAGGTGAATTACAGGTAATTTGCTTATGTTAAAATATAAAATAAATCTATATATATTTACAGATTAGATTTTTTTAGTATTTTAGAAATTTAAATTTTTTTGTATGTTAAAAAAAGTAATAAGAGCTGTGTTGATTGACATTTCAATAAGCATAATTGATTTTTATTTTTTATTTTTTTTTTTAGGATCTATGTGCAGAAAATAACTTGCAAGAGCCACAATATCTTCTTATTCGAGATCTTGGACCACCACATGCCAGAATTTTTACTATTCGATGTATAGTGTCTAATTTTACAGAAGATGGAACTTCAACTACAAAAAAATTAGCAAAACATGATGCTGCGAAGAAAATGGTCGAAAGAATAAAAGGACTTATAATACAAAATGGATTAAATGAAGATGAAGATGTAACATGTACATTTTCATCTGAAGACACAGACTCGGTTAATAACGCAAAAGAGTATTACCGTGCCTTAACTAAGACAACAAGAAAAATTAACCTTGGCATTAGATTATCAGAATATCATGTAAAATGGAGAGATTCTTTAGAATCTGCTCAGCGCAATAAAATATTAGAACAACTAAGTGATATTGTTGCTAAGGAGGATTTCTCAGATGATATTACTATGGAAATAATAAAAGAAACACTATCGAAATTAGAAACAGCACTTTCCGAAGTAAATGTAATAATTAATATGAAAGATCTGGCGGCGGATAATAATTATTTTATGAAAACAATAGAACTCAACACTTGTCCTATTCTTACACAAATTGGTATCGGAAAAAGTACTGTAGAAGCCACTTGGAAAGCATTATGTCTAATGATAAGTTCTGTAAAATTACTTTTGTCTCAATAGAGAATAAGTGTTTTAGAGATTTATTCTGTACAGAATAAGTCTCTCTAAAACAATGGGAATATAAACTGCTAAAAATTGTTTCTCACGTTTATGTTATTAATAATTATTAATTGGATAAAAACTAAACGGTTTAAAGAGATCGGTTTAGTTTCACTTTTTGTTTTATATACTTATGGTTTTATGGTTTCACAAAAAATATTTTTATAACTGACAAAAAAAGTGTTTGATTAAGTTTTTCAAGTTTGTACAATCTCATTCTGATCAATCTTCAGTTTATACTTCTGAGTATACATTTGTACAAACATTTCTTTTGTGATTTGTATTTTTATTTTAGTTTTACATATAAAACTCGATATTTTTCTACTACTAATAGAACTCTATTAAATGTACAATTTAGTTAATTTCTTGTATATATTTTAATATATATTTTCTAGTATATATTTTAATATATATTTTATATAAGATGAGGTTTATTTTGAAAGACTGTTAATTTGTGATGTGTAAATAATGATAGTAAGAATCGATTTCTTTTTATTTCTACACATATAATATACATAGATAAAACAAATTATGTAAGGTTGATGGTATATATATCGATAAACATGAAAGAAAAGG
>QVOB01014948.1:0-34350 GCA_014839585.1 Pseudomyrmex concolor
GCGAACAAAGAAAACGCAATGCACCATAATCCAGCTTACAATATCAGTGCTGCTTTAACTTATGCTACGCAACTGGTTAATGTCCTTGCCTATTATGTTAACGTAAGACTACCGTATAAACTTACGTGTGGGTAAGTATTAAACGTTATATATTTTTATTTTATATATTTTAATTAGTTATAAAATACGATGTTCCTCTCTTCCAGAGAGTTTTGCGGTAACGAGATGTCGGACCAAAAGTTTGCTAGGAAAGTAGCAAGATTAAATAGTAATGTATTACACTTGTGTTTCACGCAAAATACCAATGTAGACGTTTTACATCCCATGCATACATTGCAAAATTTGATGCACTTACTGAACACCGAAATTAGCGATCTTGGAAGGTAATTCAGAATAGTTATTTTACAAGTATCAACGTGAAGGTAGCATATATTAAAGTTTGCTGTGTACGTATGATTACAACAGAATTGGACCAATGGAGGTTGATCCGTCTGTAGTAGCACAACTTCACAGTCAATTAGTTCCTGATTTGGAAAATAGTGATGATTCAGCTTCTGATGAGGAGGATCTGTGTTGGGGTTGGGAAGCAGTAAGTCATATTTTTATAAAGTACATATATTTCCATAGGAAAAATTTTTTAAGCAGTGACAAACAACAATGTCTGTTGTTTAGGTACCAAATATCGCTTGTCCTGAAATGGCAGTACCTGCTTCTGGTGCAATGATTAGCCAGCAATCGTCTAGCATGCAAGTGCATCAGAGTGTCGCTGGTGGTTTGGTAACAAGTGCGGCAGCCAGTATCGCCTCGATCTGGCGAGGTTGGACTAATAAATAACTTATTTTTCTCTTTTAAACAGTAAGTTTTCTCTTTCTATATTTCCTAGACACTCATTGTGTGTATATTTTGAATTTTCCTCAAAAATCAAAGAGCAGAAACTCTAAAGATATACTCTCCGAAGCAAACACTACGATAGAAATTCATACGATATTTATACACTATGCGTGGGGACGCAAATGTGATTGAAAATCAACATGTAAATATCTGATCCAAGAGGATGCTGGAGCCGTTCGTACTGTCAACACTTTATCAAACTCAATTTTTTGGCCCAATCTCCTATCTAAGATAAATAGCTTTCGTTTGAGTTTACACTGAGAGAATTGTTCGACTCAAGTTAAAATACAGTTCAGATAATTATAGACAACAATATTCCAAAACTTTATTTGTGTTTCTTGCAAAGATTCAGTATCCTCTTAACGTGACATTAAAGGTAGTTCAAATATGCTGTGACAGATTTTGTTAGATCTGATATCTAACTTAGTTCAAATAATTGAAATTTAAAATAAAAAAAAAAATATATATATATATACGATTAGCACATCACATCCACAACATCGTACACAACATAAAACGTCTGTTTAATAAATTTATGGACATTTTATATATTTCAATATAAATATTCACATCGTAAATAATAGTTTAGATTGTGATATATAAAGATTGATAGATAAGATTATATATAATGGTCTACAAAACCAGAATGTACATAATAACTTAGCAGACGTATACTTACATATAGGTTATTGTTGTGGTAGAAAAAAAAAATATATATATATACATGGGAACGTGTGTGGTGTGCATGCAATGACTGCCTTTTTAATGCTCACCGCATTTGATGTGATTAATTGATTATACACATTATGTAAATGAGATATGCTTCCCTCTATGTTAAATATGTTTTATTAATATATTTTATATTCCCCATAAGCATATATGTATATCTTATTAAATTTTTATATATTTTGGTTATTTCGAGATCCGATATTTTACAAATTTTATCTTAAAAACACGAAAAACTTTATTTATTTGTGATAATAAGATAATGCACACATTTTAAGTCCAAAAACAAATGATATTAAAATAAGTGAATTTATTTAGGCTTGTATTTATAATCGTTATTGAATCTCATTTCAAGAAACATGTTTGGAATTAATTGTTGGGATTCTCAGAATCGAATTTTTTATCCTGAGTCACAAACAATTCAACAATATGTCGTTTACTTTAACATCAAATCTTAATTAAACTTCTACTCAAGCAAAAAAACTATTTATTCAGTTTTCTCTCAAGACAACACATTTAATTTCAAGATTTCAAGTAGTTCCTTAACGACTATAAATGCAGTCCTTAATATGTTAAATGTAAGCGCTAAAATATATTTTGGTAAAGTATTGAGAAGTATCTTTATTTTATTATTTATTAAATATGATGATATTGTATGACATTTGTATATTTTCTATCATATGGAAAGTAAATTTTGGTAAATATATTTCATACTTTATGATATGAAAGAAGAGTATTAATAAGGCGCATTACATTTGATTAAATTTGATTAATTTAGAGTAAAGAGAAAAAGAAAATAAATAGTATTGTGTATGTTGGTCCATGTGAGATATATATGATTATATATATAATGATTATATATATAAGAAACTAGTATGATATACCACTAGATAATTAACAAATAATTTTCTCAGTTAAATATCCAGTCAGTCTATAAAAACTCGTCTATTGTAGGTTTTGTTGAACTATATGTATAGAGTAAGTTTTTTTTTTCAAATATGAAAGAGTATTAGATCTTTTAAAACTCCTGATTTTAGTTGTGATTCTGAAAACGATCAGGTTGAAGATAATGAATAATTAATTTGCGCTTTAAGTTAATTGTAGATTTTAATTTATATCTAATTATTATACTTATGATATAAAAAAAAACTTTTTATGCAATATTGTGACACACATACAAGTTTCTTACAAATAAAACCGAGTTATTGTTTATAAATGCCACACAAGAATGAAACTATAAAGAAAGATGTTTATACAGCTAAAGAAGTAGACTTGTCTATTACTTACGATATTGCGCATACACTTTCTTACATTCAATTTTTTCTGAATATGTTATAGCATTTTGTAATATTTAAGATCAAAAGAGGGAAGAATTTTAAATAGACAAGTTACAATATTGAAATGTTGAGACAGACACGAATGTAGCTATGATTTAGCACAAGTGTATATTTTAATTTAATGACACACATCTTAATTGTTTTGATATAAAAACATTGTTTATGTTATGATATTGAAAAAAAGCGTTACCAATATGTTTCAAATCGGGTGCTTAAGTTGAAGACAATTGCAAATTTGCATTACGAAACGCAACAACTTACGTCACATTTTTGAAAATGTACAATAACGATATATGTGTTAAGTAACGTATGTGTGTGAATGTGCGCGTGCGAACAATATACACTTTTTACCTTATTACCATAAATACGGCTATGTTTTATCTGAACAAAGATACATTGTGATATATCTCGAATAAATTAGTGTTTGTTTGTTTTTTCACTGTTATTGCGGTATATTTAAGTAAATATCAATTAAGGAGAGAAATCGTATACCTTTTAAATATACCAATAACGGTAATTATAATACCATTTTAAGTCTTTTGTATCTTCTTGAATATTTTGGAATAAATATGTAAAAGTAATTTAAAACACAATAATGTTATATTCCCAATATAATATTGCTGAATATAATAAGCCAATACAGAAGTAGTAAAGGGCGATTAGCTCCAAGTAACGAATAGCAATCGTCAGTTAGATAAAAAAAATCTGATATAACAACAGGAAGAGAAATATATAAGCTTCAGTTTATGCTATTATGTAAAAGTAGGAGAGTTTATTTTGTTTACGACCGAAAATAAAATTGCTTGGACTGCATAAGAAATAAAATACAATCAAAGTATATGTATAATACACACACATGTATAAGATGAGAGTAACTTTTATATATATACAAACACAATAATTTACTATATTCTTATGCCGTATGAAGATATATAGCATAATTTCACGCAGTGATCTTCAAAACTATTTTCTTCAAGTAAAATTTTATTAAAATTAGGCATGCATATATGTTTAATATAATTAAAATTATGTCTAATATTTTTCCCAAATCTTTTCGCTGTTGCGTGTTTCCTTTTGATTGCCGACGAAATGGTTTTGTACAATGTGTTTCTTTAGTTACGCGCGTATGATAGATTTTCAATTGTGTATTAACTGCTTAACTGGTTACTCCATTACCACTCTGCTACTCGCATGGGTCTTTGCTCGTGTCGCTCCACTGTGACTCTTGTTGAACAGAAATCTCATTTTCATCACTTTCGGTTCGGCCAGTCTATTGCACATGATTGCATGTATGAAATCGTATACATATTGTATACACTAACTGCTCTGTGATTTCTGTAAACATATCATTATAAGTATCAATAGCATATTTCCAGGGAGAATTTGTGTAACACATATGAGCGCGTATATGTGTTAAACAATAAAATAAATACGGGAAGAACGTATTTCTTTCTTTTTATTTAAAAATCACAATTTTGGATATCTCCGCTCTGGAGTGCGAACTTTTATCTTTTTGTCAAGTGATAAGTGACGACCTTATCCTGTTTACTATTGCTTTCAGCAGCCGCAAACGTGCACATTTACTAAATATTGTAAGTGAACGTATATGTACTAAGATGATATAATTAAAATATATTATCTTTAATTGTAGGAATTCATATTATTTTGTAAATCAAAGATTATTGGCAAAAGTCACTTTATAACAATAAAAACGCAATTACTTCGAAATATATTGTTTAAAACAAGGTAAACGGTTTACTAAAATCGATTATTTATGTCAATCAATCAATACACATATTATGTACAGTAAAACAAATAGTTATGCATATCTCTTTGACAAATTGACTCAAAAGTAAGAAAAGAATACGAAAAAGATTGCGCGATATCAAAATCATTACAGAATTTAAAAAATGGGAATTATAGATTAATATTAAATTTATTATAAGAAATAACACAACACAATCGAGTAAGTTCCTTAAAAAATAGTGAAAACCCCTCAGTAATATTATAGTTAAAACACATAGAAAAGAATTTGTCACTATGCTGATTGCCGTTCTTCCGATGCTAAATATTGCAAGAAAATTTCGACTCAGCCACGATTATGTAAAATAAGATTAGAAAAAAAATAGTTATACAACACATAATAATTAGGTTAAAATAAATAATTGTAATAGCAGGATATACTTTACAATTTTTATATACACGATATAAAACTAATGGTCTCGTGAGACTTTTCTACGAAATCTTATAATCAAGATCAAAAAGTTGTGATGAAATTACAAGATCGCACAAAAACACAGTCAGTTATCCTGCTATCACAATTGTCAATTAAATTTAATTGATGTTTAATTCTACATATAACAGTGAGATCAATAAAACTACTGTTTTGTTTTTTATATGAAGACATATATTTTACACAAATTTTGTTTCAATAGTCCTATTCTGTAGAATACAAATATATCGAAATATTTAACAAAGAAATATATAGCAAAGATAATAAATATATGTATATATGTAAATAAGTACAAAGCTCTCACACTCACAAGTTTTTTTTCTCTATAGTAAAGAAGCACGTTTGAAGCACATTTTGTATATAATCTTTCACGTTTCACATTTATTTATATTCATATTATTGATGTGTAAAGATTGTATCCGATGTGCAGAATAGGACTATAGCGTAAAAAAGACGTTTATAACTACAGAACAAAAATTATATCCCACGTTAAAATTCTAACTCAAATCTCTAACGAGATAAGCGAGTGTTACATTAACTATGTTCACTTTTTTCTCGTAAATTACTATCGGATTAAGGTTTGTATATATGTATATGTGTTTGTGTGTGGTGTTCCATCAATTAATATTTAATGTCTTATTTGAAACCATTTTTTTCCTATATATAGGTCTACATATTGATTGCAATACGAACTGGAAACACATATTGTTAATATGAACATTATACTTGTCACTAAGTGAGGCACGAAAGCTCAGCCAGAGGAGATATTCATCTATCAAACTATTTTTACAAATTTGTATATAATCTAGTTACCCTAATAGCATCCCTAGTTAGATCTCAATCACTTTAAGGAAATTATATTAAGGTATATATTTCAGAAGTACATACACTTCATGTATATATTTCTTTCCGTGATTCGCAATCTTTTGTGTCGGAATTTAATTAAAAAAAAAAGTTGTATCTGATTTTATATAAATATAAAAAATGAACAAGATAGTATATTAGTAGAGCGCGCGAAAATTCGAGAAGTTTTCAATGAGTCATTTACATTTCTGCTAAAAAGTGATTCAAAATTTTCTTTGACAACGTTCACAATAAAGCGAAGTTTCTATTCAGATTCAATAATTACGTATGGGTGGTAATTATATACGGATTTCAGCATTGCATTCGTCATCTGGGAAGACTCATCATGAAACTTCACAATCTTTCTGGTCATACTGATCAGATTTAAAACAAAGAATTTAAAATGCCAGCAAACTATATTAGTATGTTCACAAGTTTTCATTTAATGAGACATTGTTAGTAAAAATAGAGTTAATTCATTCTCTTTTCATAAGATTTATATTTTTATTTCTAATATATATTACTTTAAAACGATATATATATATATACGTATATATATATAATAGATGGTGTGTTAACTTCGTTAATTAGGATAGTCCTTTTATAACCAGAAACGGTAAATATACTTTGGTACACATGTATGCTTCATAATGTTATATAAAGACGGCCTTGATGTATAGTTTCCATTTTTCGAAAGGATTGCTGCATTTTCATAGATATGAGAAATGATCATAAAATCAAAGAGAAATAGATCAATGGATTTGATATGCGTTATTTATTGTTTACAAAACTAATTTATCTATTATATATATAATAAGTATATCAGAGCTGAAACATATCACGCGCGCGTTTTTACTTTATTGATTAAATTTATACTATTTTAATATACTCGAATTGCACAAAGTTTGCACGTAATACAATTCACATTGACACTTCCTGATATAAATTTGCACGATATATTTCTTATTCTGTATTCTAAAAATTAAAAAAAACGATATCTCTTCTTTGATACATTATAATGAAACAGCAAAGCTCTTGCGAGAGATAAGAGTAAATAAGAAACTAAACTCAAGGCCTTCTTGATAAGTAAGTGCTATAAGTTGATATCTTTTAAATTACTTGAAGAAAATGTCAATACACAGTTTCTCAAAGACAATTTTATCTGTATACAAGACTGAATTTTAAAAGTAAGCAATCAGTTCCTACTCTTCTTACATAAAAGTCTTGCAGTCTATAAAAGTGCACCAACTTGATCATTTTGTAAACATCGAGAATCGATTATATATGAAGAATAGGAAGTACTGATCGAAGAAGTAAATATATAATCTGAGCACTAACTTTTTTTCTCTAGATCTACAAAAATATATAATTATATGTATATATATATATATATATATGTATGTGTATATATATATATATTTATATATAGCAATATTATGCACTTTATCAACATGGCAAGAGGGTATGTGACAGAAATATATTTTTCTAAATTCTTATTAAATTCAAATAAAAATCTCGCTTCACGTATATATTGTAGTACAGAAGTTTTTGTACACTGTGTGTGGTTGAGGAAAGTTGAAACATTCTCAATGAACATAACGTCAAATTTTGTTTTTACATGTGAAAGATTAATGCAAGCGGTATAAAATGTATAGTAATTATCTTATTGTGCAAACTTCGCAATAATTACCCATTTTAGAGGATATTGTTCTTTTAAAAATATGTTCAAATAAATGCATACGTAATAACATATTATGCTTTTTCTACATCTTTTTACATATTTATATTAAAACTTACATCTTTATTATGTACTGTTTATTTTCGTTTTTTAGTATTTTTCACTCTCTCTCTCTTGTATACATCTCTACAATCTAATTTTAAATATAATATTTGACCAGCTGTACTTATACAATGACTGAGTACTGCAGTATAGATACTTTTTTCTTCAAGAAATAGAAAAGAAATTTATAAAATTCCCAATAATAGTGATAATTGTAAAAACATTGTTAAATAAACTGAAAAAAAGACGTTGATTGCTCCAGATATTCATATAGTATAACCAACTCTTTACACTTTCTCTTTAAATATGCTATCAATCATAAAAAACGTTTCTTATATCTTTATAAAATATTTCGCGTGCTCGATTTCTTTTACACACATACTCTAAATAAAAACATCGTTCAAAAACTTAAGAAGATGCATATTAAAAGTAAAAAGTAGATATTTATCCTTAGTCCCCCTGTTGATATATTTTTCTTGTGTATATTATTTATTCATTAAAAGTATTAACTGACTAATTATTAATTTGCAAATTAATAATTAAGTAAGCATGTTCACTATCGATACAGCATTTAAGTTTTCGCCATTTTTTCCTTTCTGTCTCTCTCCTTCTCTCTCTCTCTCTCTCTCTCTTTTTCTCTCTTTCTAACGCAATTACAAAAATCTCTTTAAATTTGTATATAAGAAATAGAACTTTTTACGATAAATACATATCCGAGAAGCTGTTTTACTATAAACAGCTAATAAAAGTTTTACGTAGCTTGAGTTTGGAACAAATAATACACATGTAGAGTATATAGAAAAACACTTACACACAAAAAGTACTTAATATTCAATAAATTGTCTGCATAATATTGTTTAGTTGTTTTACGCAATGTATGTTGCCAAAAATCTACTAATTATCCTTCATAGACATACTTAGTTCTGTCAAGACTCACCAGTTTTTATAGTACAACATTGTAATTTTTTTTTAACATTCATAAGATTTTCTTACATTAATGATTATACTATAATCAAATAAACGTATTCTCGGTAAGTTCTGCATCTTTAAACGAATATGGAACATGTCTTATCATTTAAATTGTACCTTCAATGCAATATAGAAAAAGATCGAGGGTTAGTTATGTCAAAGGGACGTATCCAACACTTACACTATTCGCTTTGCTGGGACATACTTCCCGAAACACTTTTTCGATGAAAGGTTGCCTAAAACAACATAAAATTATCATTTTACATTACGGAATTCACGAGAGAGAATAAGTACGGTTAGTAGTACGTTCAGACTCGTTTAGAGGTCAAGTGTAAAATTATTGAACTCTTACGACGGCAATCTAATTATAATATATTCTGGAATTTAGCCAAATTTGTAGAAGAGTACTGTTTTATTTGGCAGTTGCAATGCCAATGTGTTACAGAACTCACGGCAAGACAGTATAAGGAGTTAATATTATCAATTTCTGTTAACGGAGCTACACAATTGGCAAGATATAATTCTTCGAAACAACTGAATTCGACACGTACGTGTTATGTAAGTGCAAGACTTTTATCTTCTATTAAAATTTATATAATACTCGGCTGTATAAAAATTAACCCTGTGTGTAAAAATTTGCGATGTGAGAAAACTTGTTTAAATATTATAAAACTTACTTAGCATGAAGACCGCCACCAGGAGGTAAGTGCGGGAAATCTATTTCGCTTGTTCTAAGAAGTTCAAGCATTTTGTTGTAATCAAAATCTTCTTTCTTCTCCTCTTCTTCGACTATTTCTATAAATAAAGAAACAAAAATGTTAACTCATATATTCAACAGTAGATATTATATAAATATACTTATATATATATATATATATATATGATACTAGATATATAATAAATAACACGTAATAGTCAATTATATGTTCTTGGATTATGTGCAACTTGATATATGTGCTTTTATATATAAAATATATGCTTGATAAAGTGTGCTTAACATGTGTGATTTAATATTTATGATTTAGATTTCCCATAAATGTATTAAATAGCCTCTGTTTTTTTATCAATTGAAGTCACTACTTTTTTTACGCATTCATGTGTGATTGTATGTGCACTTCTATGTATCTATTTGAAAATTAATTTTGAAATAAGAACAGTTAGAATCTGTGAGAAAAATTCAAGCTATGCTATATTTAAAAGCGTTGCAATGATATATAAATACAATGTTACAATACGATAGATGTTAGATCTGTACATGCAACGTGTAGAATATGTGAGAAAACCCTTGCAAGAAAAATATGGCAACTTGTAAACTTGGCACCAGAAACATAGACGTACATGTGACAATATCGTGTACATGCATCTACTTAGGACTGGATGAGTAGAACGGAATTACATTACATTTCTTATGGAAACATACTCCCGTCTTAAGTAGATACATTTTAGTAGAGTTTTATAAAAACAAAAAATCAATATGACGCAAACATTGTCCACCTCTGGAATTGTATATCTGTTTTTATATATTTTGTAAAAAAAATGTTTTGCAATGTTCCTCCATAAGAAATGCATTGCCGGTAGAAATAATGTCAAGAGAATATGTAATAATGTTAAACTTTTGTAAGAAAGTTTGCACCTACCTTGTAACACGATTCAGATGAACTTTTAAAAGAGGAACACAAACAAAAAAAGAACAATTTTCTTTTGTATATATATTATTAAAATACAGTTAATATTTAAGTATTCGAATTTAAATTAATTAATCAACTCCAAGGGTGGAACATACATCTTTCAAATATAATTTTATATATTTATTAACAACCTATGTCATTATACACATGACAAAATGTTTATTAATACTATAATGCAGACTAACTTCTTGTTTTTTTATGAAACATTAATTTAATCTGATCATAAATAGGACGCGGAAAGTTTTGAATAATTTATTTATAATATTTTGTTGTCATTGTACTTTAAATGACAAACCTTCTCACAGTTTTATATTATTACAGTAACGATATATAATAAGAAAAGTCTTGATTTATTCAAATATTATTATTATATCAAATATTATTATGGTATTATTCAGCTAAAGTAAGTTATCAATTATAGAAGTCATTAATTTTCGCGCCCTATTATTATCAGTAGATATATCATTTCTTAAATTCTATCATATATTTTTGTTCATGTAAATGTTGCATTATTTCTATTTTTTATAGTGGAATTGTACTTATATATTCTCTTAAAACTTTGTAATATGTTCATTCCTGTGTCGCTATATATTGTTAATACTAACAAAAAAAAACAAAACAAAGAATGTATATTGTCTTGGTACGATATAGTTCTTGTTACGATTCAGTTCTCTTAACAACAGAATCCTCACATCAATTTACACATACATAGCAGACACATATATAGCACAAGTTAGTAGTTTTAAAGTTTATGTATGTTATATAGTAGTTAGAATATACACAATTTTAATGATATGAGATCTGAGAGCGAGACAGAGAGAGAATGATGATTTATTTAAGCACATCTAGTTGCATCTGTTTTTATATTACACGTGTATGTTCCATATGTGTAATTTCATAAATCAAATGTATAAATAATTTCTAAGAAATATATATAGTATATGCATTGTTATAGTAGAAGATACCGGAAGATCGGAATAACAGATGCAACAAGAAAAAATTAAGATAAAACCCCACAGGATGATTTACAACATCAACATTTTGTTTTCTCATGTGACACATAAACTATACAAGACATCAATTTTATTAATTAATTACAAAGTGCAATGTTAAGAAGAAATTATGAAAAATCACACATTATGTGATTATATAGTTTAACTGATTGTGTACAAGCTTTAATATTTACATTTACGTTAAAGTCGTAGTTACTATATCAATAATTTTTCTAGAAATTTACTTTGTATCATTATTGTGATTGTATCTTTGAACACTGAAAACCATTTCTAATACTTTCATAAAAGATTGTAATGGCTAGTTATATTTCATGGCACATATGATATGTAGAGTATAAATAAGAGACTTTTTTTGCAGAACTTGTTTGTTTAAACTAATTTTAAGACATCTATGAAACAGCAAATATTACTATCTTGACTTTATATATATATTACTTTGTAGAACTACACATCACCTCTAACACAATAAATTAATATAATTTAACGATAAAATTTATCTAAAAAAATAACAATTATATAATACAATAACTTCCCAATATAACAACTACTTTTATATAAATTATCTACATTTATCACATTAATCATTACTGCACTCTACCATTTATCAATATAATTATTATGTTCTAATGCAAATTATTATACTTTGAGCCATTATGTTGTATAGTAGGTCTCCCTTTTTTCATTTGATTAACGCTGCAATATTTGCAGTTTTATATAAATTGTAAAGTATTTAAGAATAAAAGAATTTTTTTATTGCTCAAAATAGACTAGATTGCTTTATATGATCAATCTTTCACGATAATTTCTAATATTTATAAAGGTTTTTTTGCTTTGGCACCAAGTTCCTTGTAGCAAATTTTTATTAAATATGCATCAGGAAAAATTTCTCATATTATGTACTTATAGTTTATATATACACATATTGTGTATATATATACATATATACCATATTAATTTATTACGTCTTTTTTGTGATGTGTATGGCATTGTGATCTCGAATTACTGCAACAACAGAAAGAAAATAATGGATGTAAAAATGGAAAATTTAAAGAACCTTTAATTCTCCTTTCTATAGCCATTTCCAGCTCGGTCTCTTGCCTCTGTGCTTCAGGATTTGGTTTTGGCGCGGCCGGGAACGTCACCAAGACTATACTCATATTATCTCTGCTACCCTGTAACAAAATTTCAAATTTCTTTTAATTCTTAAGTATATATATGTGTATATAAAGAGGATATATTGTGTTGTATAAAATAACTTTTCTACAGTTTTTAAAACCTAAAGTTATAAAAAAACCAAAAATATTTGGCCTCTTAACACATAATAAATAGCACATAATAATTTACATCATAATAATTCATCATAATAATTCACAAAACAATATTAAGATACTATATAGATATATTTCTTTTTCTTAACATGTCTTATCTTATTAAATAAATATGTATATGTATTAATTTCTGTGTTGCAGGTTTACTCTTTCTTTTTCTTCTCTTTTTACTATGAAAATAAATATTTAAAATACATGGTTATATACCTTATAAAGACAAGTGTCTACAACCAGATTGGTAACTGCTTCTAAGTCATCGGTTAACAGCAGCCTTGAATGTATAAAACTACATAAATCTTCGTTGGTCATAACATCCCAAATGCCATCACATGCTAAAACTAGAAACTCATCGTGTTCATCGTCCCTGTCTCGCACAAATATTTCCGGTTCCGGTGACACTAACTGCTCACAAGGCCCTCGATCCTTTAGATTTTTGTACTCGTAATCACCCAATGCTCGGGATACTGCCAGAGATCCGTTAACTCTTTGGATCATTACGCTACCACCTGCATTTTGAATTCTCTCCTTTTCGGCAGGTAGAACAGGCTTGTGATCTCGCGTAGCAAAAACTGGTACTCCGGACCTACACAGTACTGCTCGGGAGTCGCCACAATTGGCGATATAAATATTTTTGGGTGATATAAATGCGCATACTGCCGTAGAACCAGATTTGTCTGTGCCGGAACTCATCTCGGGTAGATCTCTCATTTTGTCGTCTAGTCTGAGAAACCCAGAATGGATCCCTTTGATAACATCCTCCGCTTTAAACTCCTTTGTTTCCATGATACATTCTAATAGATGCTCTGCACTGTGCCCTGATACTGACGCGCCTGCATGACCATCAAACACTGCAAAATAGCTCCAGTTTGATAAACCACCTTCCAAACAAGGTATTGCTCTGTGAGCATCCTCCATTTCCATTCGCCAGCCTTGCATACTGGCAACTCCGTATCGCAGGCCATTGCCAGTTCCATGCTCATTGCACTTCTCTGTTTTTGGTGTATCCAAAAATGCCCCCATATTACTTGCCAAATATTTGTATCCTGATCAAGTTCCTGTTGCTGTATATTATTTGATCAGCATTGTTCTCACTGATCTTCAGAACACAGCACTTCTCTTATATTTACCTAAAAATCAAAAGCTACTGTATAACAGAATTAGAAATAATTAATTTATTATTCCTCAATAAATTTCCGGGATCCCGTTGGTTCGTGAAACAAATTTAATTTTACGCGAGGTTTATCTCTTTTGAGAGAAAATTTGCACGTCGCATCGTTGAAACGACAACGAGAACATATCAATAACGCGGAAGAAGCAAGTTTTGCCCGCATAAGTGTAAAAGGATTCGAAAGGCCAAAGTCGAAAACGGAGCATCCCGCTGGGAGGATTTCTCGTGCACCACGTTGGAGCTACGCGGCGCAAACGTCCGCCGACACGACGACGGACGCGTTTCTCTCAACGTATGTGGAGTGCGTGCATTATCTCGGGGCCGGTACGGATGATTCTATATCACTTAAGCCACGCGGTGTTTGCGCGAGAGCGATGATGGACACAGACCACGCGCGAATTTGTCACAGGATCTCGATATCGTCCGCGCTACGACAATGTAACGGCGCGTCGCCGAACACACAACGTCGCGCGCGAGGAAGCCTCTTATTTGGCAACGACGAATTTTCGCGACTAAAATAGTTTACGCCGCTCGCTCGCTCGCTCGCTTGGATCTCTCGCGCGCGGCTTGGCTCGCGAATTAACTTACTCAGAGAACTTACGTCGGCGGACCGTGACCAAATAGCATCGTCGCTTCGGCTACTTAAAAGCGAGATGCGTACTCGAACCAACTGCCGTCGCTGCTGTTGATGCTGCTATTGCGTGGCGATATTGCAATATGTAGGTACTCCGGGGAGCCGTTAACGCGCTCGCATCATGTGTACGCGTATTGTTTTTTTATTTCTATTTGCTTCCAGAGCGCACGAGTATATAAACCAACACCGTCGCACCACCGTTTCGTTCGTCTGGCTGACTGTGCTCTCGTGCCCGCCTGCCTGCACACACAGAGAAACAACGAAATCGACGATTCGCATGAATGGCGGATACACACGGCGCTCGGTGGCGATGCGCGTGCGCACGGTTTATTAATAGCGGCCCGCGCGCTGTCGTCACCGTCGGCCAATCGGCGTCGCGCGCTTTCCGTTCAACCCTCGGGGACGCCCCCCAACACATATCTCGCTTTATTGTAGAGAGGAGATCGCGCGCGCCGCGCACACAATGAGGGGGGTGTAAAATTAACTCTTCGCTCGCGCGAGATATCCAGAATTGCACCCGTCCCGAAGCGCTCTTTCTCGAGAGGTGTCGCGCGGAAACGAGCGCGATTACGCGGCTGATAAGCAGTCATCATATTTATTTGCAAGCCGTTTTAATTAACGCCGCGTCACGCCGCGACGATCCCTATCCGCGAAATTCAAAATTCGCCGAATCGCCGCATCGTGTGCCGGTCGCGCGGATACGGTACGTTTCACGGTCCATGTGTCGTATCGGATCGGTTTATTGATTGGCTGATAGTCGATGGGAATTCCGCTACGGCGAGAACGGGTCATTGGATTACACGTTATTACACCTAGATGCACTCCATTAATCCGCGTTTGCTCGAGCGTCACCGTCGATCTATGTATATAAACGTCCGGCAATTCAGGCAACAGCTCATTGATCTCCTCGCGCGCTGCCTCTCCGCCCATCGAGCTCACGTGCAAAAATGTGCGCGATGCTCCGTGAAGCCGATGCTCGACCCAGTTTCGAATAATTCCCGAGAAAGTGGAACGTGGTGCGGCCGAGCGTTCGAATCTATGCGATTCACGAGTTTTCCCCCGCGTGGCGCATGCGCTGAAGTAAAGGGCGAGAAAAAAAAATACATATACGAACAATTCCTTCCGCACGTATTGAAACACATTTTTATTTCTTACATTGTGATTGATCGAGATTGCTTACAAAATCGTTGGCGAAGAAAAACCGCAGATGCGTGCTGCGACATCTATGTACAAGCTTCAACGCGAAGGACCTTTACATCTGTACAAGGATAAGCAAAAGCTTCTAATGACGAGGCGAAAGGCGAATTTGTAGAAAAATTATTATTATTTTTTGATCTTTTAACAAAAAAGAAATACACACTTGAGAACTAAATTGGTTTTGAGAGAGTGATACGCAATCGAGAGGTATTTTCAAATAAATAAACTTAAATAAAAGTTTTCTCTACCAGGAATTTTAGAGATAAATACACGGACGTTAAAAAGAAAAGTTTCTTCGATGATCGCTAAGCAGTTATTTCGTTTTCGAGACGAAACCGAGATCCCTGGGAGTCATGAACTGCCTGACGGTGTCGTCTGTTATTTTACTCTTCGCTTCCTGATGCGCGGCAACCAATCGCTGCAGCACGTCAATTAGTTCCTTCTTCAACTCGCCCGTGAGAATCTCCCCGCTGGTGTAGTCCTGAAAACAAATGCGCGAGATTCTTGCATTAACGCAAGTCAATTCGAAATTTAAGAAATTGGACGAAAGCAGTGAGAAAAACTGACTTTTCTGATCTGTTCCAATCGCTCGTCGTCATCCAGGAAAAATCGCAGCCACTGATAGGATATGTCCACCTCGCAATTTCCGCCAAGCTGTCTGTGCTCCTCCACAGTGGCCTGACCGCCCGAGAACGCGTGCTTGTTGACCTTGTTCTTGATCTGTTTGGCAGTATCCGTGAGAAATATCGCGGTGTTGTTGTCGCTCGCCGACATCTTCGTCTTCGAGCCCTGCAACGCCGGGAAAAAGCAGGAATGTAACAAAGCCGGTTTGGGGAAACCAAGTTTCGGCGCCACATCCCTCGTCATGCGAAAGTACGGGTCCTGATCGATCCCGCACGGGATCAGACACGGCACTTTGGCGTTCTTGAAGATGAAGGGAAACGAACTGGAAACAGCCGGTGCCGCTTGCGTCGGCGGGAACGCGATCTTCCCGATCGGATCGCTGTCGCCGAATCCGAAAATGCCTTTCACCTGATTGAACGTTACGCTCCTCTGTATCCTGATCATGTTCTGATAAAATGCGGCATTGTTTCCTACGTGTTCCAAATCCGAGAAGATAAAGGTTTTTTCGAGATTGAGGCCGCAGGCGATGATGTCTTTCGCATTTGCGTATGCCAGTTTGATAGCGTCCTCTATTTTTATATTCTTCCATATAGCCTTCTCGTCATCCGTCATCTGTATGACCAACGGAACATCGAACACATCCTGCAACCATTTGCAGAACACAAACGGAATGAGGTGTCCCAGATGCATCGCGTCGGAACTAGGTCCTCTACCTGTGTACAGGTAAAAAGGTTTTCCTTGTTCGTAAAGATTTAGAATAGTATTCATATCCCTGTGGGAGAAGAATATCCCTCTTCTAAGAAAGTGATGCGGTTTCTTGCCAGTGATTTTTTCAAATCTGGCCAACAGTTCGTCGTCTATCTTGGAACTTCCAAATTTTTCTGAAAAGAAAGTACGAAAGAATTTCAAAAAAATTTGAAAAATTATAAATTAAAGACACAAATAGCATTTGTCATAATGACACGTGCGCTTGTCAAGAATATAACCTATAAAAAAAATTCATTGATATAAAATATTCATTTTTAATGCGCGTCTTTGTCAAACGTTTCAGAAACGATTGCCCGATATTGCGAAATATGAATCAACGTGACTCACTGATCAATTTATCGTAATCGATTCCGGTGTCATTGTTACTCGTGACTACCCACGGTGTCACGACATCATCTTCTTCGGCGACGCCGTTTGACGCGTGTTCCCGAATCTGCGCGTTCTCCGTCGTCATGTTTGTCCCGGATGATCTTTTTTCAGACCTATCTAAATAGGATTGCACGGGAATTTGCGCAAGCTATCTGACTCATGTGCGACACAGATGGAGGAATATCGCTGTCGAACACCTCAGCTCTCTCACCCCACGAAAAAGGTTATGTCATTATCTCGGTGGATACCGTTTACCTGTGCGCACGCAAGCGACTTGTCACGAATTTTGACAAGCACCTTAATTGCTGAGATGACGCAACAGCCATCGTTATTGTACTACGTCGACCATCATCGACGATTAAGAAAAATCACCGTTAAAATAAACGCACCGTCTCATATATATTATAACGCAAGCCGATGTTAAGATATTTCTTATCTCGCCCGTTATATCGCGCTGTCAATTCGCGTCAGCGAGTTATCACGAGTCTTTAAACTTGTTTCTGTTAGTTGTCTATCATTTTTTTTCGATTCTCTCACACATGAAAAAAAACAACGTCGATATTTACAACATATCTCATATTTATTTATATTTGAGTAACATAAAAGAAATAGTTTTAATATTTATTAGAAAACGCACTTTTTTTTTACACATATCTGTATTAAATAGTATACACAAAAATATCTCATTTAAATCATTATCTAACACAACTCTATCTCTCAACTACTTCTAAGGGTATTACATTGCAACCCAGGAGACCTTTGCCGTCCCAAGGACGCGGAGTTAACGGCAGAATTATAACGTTAGATCCCCGTTTGAGTTTTACATTGAACGTCTTGTATCTGCTGTTCTCCACCAGCATTCCAATGTCTTTTAACGATTTGAAGTTCCGATAGTGCACAGATCCAAATTGCATTATCAAATCATTGACTTGAATTCCCTGAAAACACAGCAATTATTTAGTTTTGCTTGATGAACACAAAATCACGCTGTTACAAGCAAAAGATACATGTTGAAACATGAAGTTATCCATTAAATCCATAAAAAGGATTGTTGATATAAGACAACATGACACAACAACTTACTGCAATTTCTGCTGGTGAACCAGGTGAGACTACATTCACTCTCAAGAAAGGCTCCAGTGTTTCTGTCTCAGGACTACTGAGTACATCAGATGCAGGTTGTTCTCCATCTGTAGCTGTTGAAGCATGAATTTTGTGCAACCCTTCCTCTATCTTCTTCATCAATGCTTTGTGATCATTTAGGAGATCTAGTGAGACGCAACATATAAGTGTATTATCATAATATACCCACATAAACATACATACAAAACTTATAACCTAAACAAATATATTTACGTACGTATTAACTTGCTTCTCGTGTGTCGCACTTGATACACATCGATGTCCTGTCTGGGATATCCTTCGGAATCAACCAGTAGTTCGTTCATGCCGATATTGTTCTGCAATTGCGACGAAACAGTATGGAATAGGTTCTTCAAATTTTGACAGATCATGCTGCGCAAAACGAAACTTGGTATTCGCGTTTAATTTTGTTTGCTACTTATCGTTTCGAATTCACGCAAAATACGTACGGAATCCAAAATCTCTTTCAGCGCTCGTATGTCACCTTCTATTTTATCTTTGTCTTTTATTAATTGCAGCACAGCATCCTTGGTTTCTTGCAACTCCATGTCGACGTCCATTTTCATTTTGATCGAATAGCAGAATGTTGAAACTTGTATGTATATCTACAACATATGATATACTACTAGAAAACATAACCTTTATAGGTATACTGCGTATTTCGAATTTCGCATTAAAACATCACAAGATTTTTATCATGCCGATGATGATGTTATTTAAATAATTTTTCTATTTATATTACAAGATAAAAACAGTGTTGACCAATTTATTTGTTGCGCGTATCACGCACTTTTCTCTATTTAAATCACGCGCGTCGAGAGCGAAGTTGGCAACATTGCGCGGTTCACTTCTTGCCGGTCACTTGTGCGCCCGCGAGAACCGTGACCTGTGATTTGTCATCCCGCGCGGACGGTGACACGCGACTTTCGTACAAAAAAAGGAAACACCCAAGGAAGCGCCTCGCGGTTTTCGATCGTTCGGACAAAGCGCAAGTGACAGCTTCATCGATAATTAAGCTTTTATCACGATTTGCAAACGAACGAGCGAAGTGTGGCGTGCGTGGCAAATCGTGCCAACTATTTCCGGTATCACGGCGCTTTTTGACCGCGAGGTGACGTTTTTCTGCGGGACGTGCTTTCCGCGAGGTGTGTTTCTGTCGAAGAAGGCGAGCAGGCGAGCATATCGAAGACAAGGAAAGTGAAAAAGCACACGTCAACCCCAACCAAACCAAAGTTCGTGTCAGCGCACGAGGTAAGCGCCAAACAGCTGTCGGATGTTCGTTCCCCGACCCTCGTTGCGCACATCAGCGTAATCGCGCGGTTGTCAACGTTTTCATCCCGTCATTGTCCCGTCAACCCAATTGTTGGCAAACAACCTAGCTTTCTGAAACGTTTCCTGCGTGTTTTGATCAGGACAAAGATGGGTCTCACGATCAGCAGTTTGTTCACCCGATTGTTCGGCAAGAAGCAGATGCGGATACTTATGGTCGGCCTGGACGCCGCCGGCAAGACCACCATACTCTACAAACTGAAGCTCGGCGAGATCGTCACCACCATACCCACAATCGGCTTTAACGTGGAAACGGTGGAGTACAGGAATATCTGCTTCACCGTGTGGGACGTGGGCGGTCAGGACAAGATTCGGCCTCTCTGGAGGCATTATTTCCAAAACACCCAGGGCCTCATTTATGTCGTAGATAGTAATGACCGCGAACGTATAAGCGAGGCGGAACGCGAATTGGCAAACATGCTGAAGGAGGACGAACTGCGGGACGCCGCGTTGCTTGTGTTTGCCAATAAACAAGATCTGCCCAATGCCATGTCCGCGGCTGAACTTACGGACAAACTAGGCCTGAACTCGCTGCGGGGTCGCCATTGGTACATCCAGAGCACCTGCGCCACTCAAGGACACGGACTGTACGAGGGTCTAGACTGGCTAAGTAACGAGCTGGCCAAAAAGTGATAGCGTTTCGTTATTGTTAATGGTATTCTTAAGGACAGCTTATTTTTATTCGAGTATGGACGTAGAACGGAGTTCACTCAACGATTTCCATCGTTGTCAAATTGTATCGATGTAATGTCTAATGTACAGTTTACTAATCGCAATTTTACAGTCGCTTAAAAACAAAACAAAAGATCGTCGCAATGCGCTAATAACTAAGGGACACTCGAGAGATCTGACAACTTTTTTATCATCTAGAGTAAAAAGTAAAATTTATGCAAGGCATGTTTTTCAGAGCGAAATTTGTTTTGTAGAAAAAGAGGAACGTATATACATATATGTTACGTATGTATATAAAGATTTATAATAGAGATGTCCTCTCTCTTTATACATATATATATATATGTGTGTGTGTGTGTGTACATACACACACGATTTCTAAGATTATATATAAAGGTTGTATATAGTTCTAAGTTTCTTCATACATACCTTTATATCTTGAATTCTAACGATGGTACCCTTTGATGCATTGAGTGACAAGTCTGTCAACACTACAGATTCAACTGCAGTAAGTTTATTTATTTTATACATTATTATCGTATACAAGAGGACAAAAAAAAAACCAGATTATTATAGTTTGTTCTTTGTAGCTTTATCTACGTCCGTGCTATTCATCAGGAATGACACATGATGTATTGTGATGTATGTTTTATTACACACAGATCGTTTACACTCTCATATTATTCTTTGAATAAATAAGTCGGATAAGTAATTCGCTAGCTTGTAAGATTTGTACGAGTAAGTAACTTGAACTTAACTTTATTATCATCATCTCAGAGGAAATAAAATGAAAAAACTTAACCAACACCAAGGCTTTCCAGAACACCCCGTGATTCTATCTCTCTCTCAGTTTTAATCAAGTTACTCGTTTCAAACACTGTGTAAGGGAAGTGTGTTTAGAGATCATATATTAGCGCAATAAACTTTGAATATACGCAGAAAAGATGTGCGACTACTTTATCTACCTTGTAAAAATAAAACAAAATAAAGATGAAAACACATAGTATATATTGGCTTTGTTATATAATCTTGAATAAAATATAACAAAGGAATTGGGACACTGTGAAAGAGACAGAAAAAAATCAAGGAATAGCGCTCGGTTTCTCTTATTGATCAAAATTATGTATTGTCGTGTTAACTAAATGTACATTTGTTTTTTTATTACAATATAAAATAGCAGTGTGTAACAAGACTCTGTAATGTATAACGTATCAAACGATTTGTGTTAATGTACCGGTGTTAATTTTTTTTTTTTTTTTTTTACATACTCATACAAACAATCTTTCTACCATTTCTATTCCTCGAAAAAATCCATAGCACAAATAAATTACAAGAGAAAAACGCGTGTATGTACACGATCGGCACAAGTGAAATCGAAACATCAGCTATCTATAAATATAATGTGTATATAATTATATATAACACATATATAATTATATACAATATAATAATATAACTTCACATATATATATATATATATATATATGTCTGCGTCTTAATCTTTTGTAACTTGTAACAGACTTTTGTAATCATTAGCTTATTTTGTTATAAAGTTTATTATTATACAAAAAAATATCTGCTTCTTGTTTACATCGCCAATCGTGACTTAAAAATCACATTGTTAATACAACCGTCTGTAAAAGCTACATATTTTTTTAGTTTTTTGTTTTCCCTTATTGTAAATCGCCGCACATATATGTTTTTAACAAATGTGTAAACGATCTTATGTAGCGAATGTGATCAGCGCTAGTTCTACGCACAGTTTATTACAAAAACTCTAATCGTGTTTTTTTTTTCTAGAATAAATTATTACGTAATCATGCTGGTAGTTTGCGTACTAGATGTAACACAATATGAGACAAGTATTATCTCCGTTGATGGTACAAATAACACAAGAGCGTTTGTATTTACAAAATTTGTTTTCAGCGCGAACGAATCGCGGTTCCACACTCAAGTTTCTGGGAACAACGACGGTCGACGTGAGTGTAATTTTACTCATTTACGTACCCACGTGTTTTTCGGTGGCGTATTGCATTTGCCCAATGCCGGAAAGTGATTTTCCAGCGTGTGACTAGACATG
This sequence comes from Pseudomyrmex concolor, assembly GCA_014839585.1. Taxonomy (NCBI): domain Eukaryota; kingdom Metazoa; phylum Arthropoda; class Insecta; order Hymenoptera; family Formicidae; genus Pseudomyrmex; species Pseudomyrmex concolor. Next base: position 22,793 of record QVOB01014948.1, read on the forward strand.
TGCGTTCGGAAGTCCGTCCCGTTCCTGAGAACCTGGCCGCACGTCGCGCACATCTCCAATCCCTTCGTCTTGCCGCCGACTTCTCGCTTATGCACCTTGAACAGTTCCTGCTGCTTCGCGATGTCCGGCAGTAGTGCCAGAAGTTCGGGAAACACGCTTTCGAACGCGTTGGCGCCCATCACTTCCCGACAATGTGTGTAATACTCCTGCGCGTCGCAAGTGCCGCCGCGAAAGAGACCGCTAACATAGCGAAACTCTTCGATCTTATCCTGTTCCACCAGAACGTCGTTGAGCTTCGTCACGAGACAACTGTTCCGTTTCTGAAAGTCGGGCGGCGTCACGTAAGAATGTTTACTGCTGTTGTCCGGTAGAATGGAATAGCTCTCGCCGGAACTGTTCGTGAACGTCAAACCGTTGCTGCCTTGCAATCGGTCGATACTGTTGTATTTTATAGAAAATCCAGGTGGTGGTGGTGGAGTCGGTGAGGCGAAACCAGGCGGCGGATTCGTAAAGTCAGGCAGTCTGTTGCCGCTGACGCTACCCAGAACAGGGAAATCCTCCGCTCGATGTATATTATTGTTGCTCGTGTTCAAGCTGTCTATTTTGAGCTCGCTGCGTTTTCTCTGTTTTTCTCCGTTTGAAAGACCGCTGCCTCTGCTACCAGATTCCGTGTTTATAACTGTCGCAACGTCCGAACTTGCGTCCACGTTGTTTTTGTTCTTTTTCTTATCCTTCTTGTTCGTGTGTTCTGTTTCCCTCGAATTCTGCACGTTGGAATTTTTAGACGCGTTATCGATATTGCTCGTACTGTTGTTAATATTATGCGTGCCTTGCGAGCTCTCGTTAGACGCGCTGTTCAAGTCAACGCTGTGCGTCAGTTCGACGTTCTTCTTTGTTACTGCGGTATTCGCATTCGATTTCGAGTTATTAGATTCGTTTCCGCTCGAACTGTTGCTGCTGGATGTCTGTTTTGCTTTTTTCTTCTTTGTCTTGCTCTTGGTTTGGTCGGTTGTTGATTTTTGCGCGTTAATGCTGGAACTCTGCGAATTGCCATTATTCTGCAAGTTCTGTCTCCACGACGGCACCGAAGGTATCACGGGCGCTGGCGCGACTTTCTTGGACTTCGGCACACTCGTCGATGTCGACTTCGAGCAGGTCCACTGCAGAACTTCCTTCCACTGTGTCGAATTGGCAGTACTGGTGGACGGTTCGGAGCTGCCTAAAGCGGGGAAATCGGAATCTATGGACAATTGCGCGGGACGTATCCTGATGTTGGGCCCGGACACTCGAGTGGTCACGGTACCGTTGGGCTCGTGGTTCACCTGAATGGAAACGTTCGAAGACGTAGAAGCTTTTTGACACTGCGACATGCCACCGGAACTCGAGGCGTTGCTACTGCTGGAAACGCTGAAGTTCACCGTCTTCGAGATACTCGGCCCGGCCGAGTCCGGACCAAGCGCAGGAAAGTTCTCGTCCGTAACCGCGAGCGGCTGATTCCTCACGGTACTGCGAATAGTCACGTTACCTCTGCTCTTAGGCTGCGTTAACGTGGGAACGACGGGAGGAACGGCGCCGCCACCTAACGTAGGAAACTCGTCGGTACTTTGTACATCCGGTTGTCTCGTGAAAATAGGCTCGTTGTTGGACGCGAAGGAAGTAGATCCGCTTGGCGTCGGTCCCGATTGATAATCCCTAACATTATAGTCTCTACCGTTGTAATCTCTCGAGCTTCTCGATGTAGTGGGGCCTGGCATGCCTCTTCTGTTCATCCGATTTTCGCCGCGTGGCGCCAACGTGAATTCCAGTTCTAGAGTTCTCGCCTGTTTCGCGGCAGCTTTACTTAACTGCTTGCCGTGCACCGTAGCCTTATGCGCCTTAAGATCTATGTCAGTCCGGAAAACTCCCGTAAACTTCTCCTCCGCGCACAATCCTTCCTCGCACAAATAATGTTCCTGTCGAAAGTGATCTCTGAGATAATCATACGAGCTGTAGTACTGATGCAAACCGTCGGCGTCGCAGAAGTGACAGTACAAATGGTCTCTTCTCAAATGTCGATAAAGCTCATCATTGTCCATATAACGTTGATCACAGAATTCGCAGAGCGGGTGACCCTTGTGACTCTTATCGTCGATATCACCTTTTCTTCTATGCGTGGCTAGATTTGCTCTTGTGTAGCAACGCCTCTCATGTGAAAATATCTGTTTGGAAAGAAAAAGAAATTGATAGTTACAAATGTTTTTTGTCAATTAAAAAAAAAAAAGTGCTTAACTAAACAACAACAGTTACCTTTAAATTTTCTACACATAGTTCGCAGTAATGCAGCTCGTGTCGTTGTCGCATATGATCCTTTAAACTACTAAAACTGCTAAACACCTGTTTTTCCTTACATATCGAGCAAGTGTTGGCTAACAATTCGATGAACTTCTCCTGAATGTCAGGGCTACAGAAGTAGATGTCGTATCGTGTGTCTACCAGATTGATATTAGTCAAACTGTGAAAGGGCTTGATTTCTCGCGTGAACACAACCTTTGGCATATCCTGGCGACAGATGGGACACTCGTTCTGCCGACAGAGCACTCTCATCCTGGTGCTACATTCGTAACACACAGGATGCTCACACATGCCGATGCTGTAGATGTCAACATTCTTGTAACACACCACACAGGTATTGTTGTTGAAACTATCATTGCTTCCAGACATTCTCGTTGAGACGACAAGCTCCAACACAGCCAAGAAACGCTTTGATCAACACTCTGGGTATTTTTTTTAACAACAGATTCTCCAACAGCACACTGACTCCTAAAACAAAACACAATACAGATAGCGTATTCGCAGAAAAGAGTAAAAAAAAAAAAAAAATACACAGGTAGAGAGAAAAGCGTCGCGTGCGGTGAGAGGCAATTGCAAATCAGCAAATCGCACGTTTCGATGTGCTGACACACGTATCAGTCGTGATCACGTCACGCGACAATCCTCGAAAATATTCGGTCGTATCGAGTATCTGGTCGAGAGGCTTCTTCGTAGATTTCGTCGACTACCGGACGCGCTATATATCCGCCGAAAATAGATAACAGTTGCTCGCGAAATTGGCAGCGGTTTCAGCAGATGGCAGAATTTCACTCACGGTCTCGCGGAGAAACGGCGGCAGGCGAGGAGGTTATCGCAACTCGCGACAGGTTCAGACCGCACGAGAATCGAGATCGCGCGATTCGAAGAGACGGTGTGCGATCCGATCGGTCGGTGGATCGGATACGTTTTTCGTCTTCTCGGTTGCAGCTTCGCGTACGAACGAAGAGAAGAGAATTTATTCGATTCTCGTCGAATAAAGAATCCTTCGGAAGTTTATCTACCTGCGACGCGTAACGTCGCGTAACATACATACCGTGTCACCTCCGTGCGCCAACGGACAGTTGAGGAGAAATTCGCCTCGAGCGTATATACCCGGAAACGTGTGCGTATGTCACCGCTATACGTACGTTTGTATTTTCGGTCGTGTGACGCGACCAACAACGACCGTACCGATTGGCGATATCAAGCAAGGCAAAAGTAAGTATATACAAATTTGAAGTTACTCCCTCGTCTTCTTATCGCGTCCCACATGAGGGGTTTTCGCGAAAGAGATGACAACCACGCTGCCACGTTCGAATGGCAGCCACAATGACGTAGAAACCAACCGATCGCGATAAATCCTAAACGCGCGATATCGTCGCTTTGTTTTTTATCGACGGCCGTACATCGAGAATATTACGCGAAGTTTTTGAATGATGGCAGTGAAAACGAAAAGAGAGAACACATTTGTTTGTTTCATTTATGTATTAAAATCAAGAATTCGAACAAGGCTTTTGAGCGCACAAATGTCGTTGCAAAACTTAAATGACATGTATAAGAGTAAATTTTGTTACAGACATTTATTTTATAATAAATTTTTAAATTAGAGAACGCGCATCTCTCTCACGTATGTATAATTAAATTCGAGTAGCAATGAAATCGCTGAAATTTTTCTTTTTTGCAAGAATAACGTATCACAGAGCTAATAAAAATGTGTGACATCAGGCACCATCTGCGCAACATACGTTAATTGACCGCAGCCACACACGTGTAAGCGTTGAACGTCCTTGCTTAATTATGTACAGAATAATGCGAAGTTTTGTAATATACAGAGTTTTGTAAAACTAATCTGAACCTAAAGAAAAATTATTTTTGAAATCATCGCATCACTCTTTAACATATAAATGCTGAGGTGTAGTACCTTTTTTAAAAAACACTTACTCGATTGTCTCTTTGTATTTCGATTTATCGATGCGAGAAAATTGCACTTGGCTTCGCAATTGCAAGTTGTGCGAAAAACGAAAGTTATCTTTAGCGCGAGTGACGTAACATTTTTTCTGTCAATTCTCGCTCTCGATTATTGTAATGCGATATGAAAAAATTACATAAGGATTCCGATCTACTTTTGCACACGTGGTGGAAATCCTCGCGGCAATTATGCCTCGGCATACATAATAAACGCGATGAGGCAATTCCGTCGAACGCGCAGCCTTTTAAATATATGATCAAAGAAAATGCGAATGCAAATACTTATTTACTAATTCAAGGTAGTCTTCTTTCGGTTTTTGTTCGCCGCGAACCGCGTTGAACAACTGCCGCGCATACAGTTATTAATCGTTATTAAACGTGTTTCTTGTCACGATAACGCAAACTTTATTGCGGAGTTTCGACAATCGCAAAAGAAAAGATAGAAAAATATCGTGATGTATTATTTGTCCGTGCTCACAAATTCTGTTAATTCTGAATTGATTTATACATGTGTACGTTTTGATGATAACATGCCTCGATTGTTTTTTTGATAGATAAAATTTTTTTAGAGTGCAAATTAATGTACAAACAAAACATTGCCTTTATATCCCACTTGGTTTTATTTCATATTTATGTCTTCTTATGTGTATTTATGACACACAGAAAGAGATCATAGATACGCGACAAAAGCGCGTTATTAACAAAAGTTGCAAATCTTTGCAATCGTTATGAGATTATAAATACGTTACGCAATATTGCTGCAGCATGTAAGATTTTACATACATATTTTACATTTTAATACGTATAATTTCGTATTTAAAATGTCTGACACATACATCACTTATTTTAACGGAAAAAAAGTTTTTAATTGTTTAAATTCGTATTTTTCTCTATCGAATATCTCATCAAACAATCTTAAGCGATATATAAGCTGATATAACAATGCGCTCGATAAAAAAATAATTCCCGCACATGTGGGATAAATCTTTTTTAAATATACTTGTCTAAATATATTCCCCCCGTCTGATGTCACCAGACCGTCTTTCCCACAAGTATCGAAATTTCCCAGGCACGAGTGCAATTATCTTTCACTAGATTAGATGGGTTATTTATTGATCAGTACGACGTTTGGGTTTGTTAAGCAAATATAAAGAAACAATTTATTCTTGCACATGTGTACGAGTGCTCAACTTTTTTAAACATATTTTTTGGGTATAATTTTTTTTTTTTTTTTACACTAAAGTTAGACGATCCTTGTTAAATCCTGAGAAAAGATCCATAAGTGAATACAAATGCGCGATATCTTTCGGACTCCACATGTGTGTGTGTCTAAAAATTATAACACTTAGAGAGCGCGGGAAAAACTGGCTTTTAAAATTTTCATTTATTCAAGATTGCGAGCAATATCGTGTTAATGCTAATAAAGTCATGCGCATATTAGCGCACGACTTGCAAATCTGGTTCGGGCGCGCGGAAGGGATAGTTTATCATCGAAAAGCGCGATTATCGCCTCTCGAGGAGTTTCGATTCGTGAAAACGAATCTCTCGTTGCTCGCGACGATACACACTTGAAAAACGTCGCGTCGCGACTGCTCGACGTTACATGACACGAGGTAACGTGACACGACGATGCGCGTCGCGACGATTCTGGAATTCTGAGTTTCTTGAGCAGTGTAGTTGAGTGCACGCTTTCCGACGGAGTGGACTTTGTGCGTTTGTCGCGTTCGTTTGCGTCAAAACAAGCGCATGCGCTTATGTGCCTTTCGTTTTCGGTCGCGCGCGAAAACCAAAGGAAGTGCAACAAGTGTCATAAAAAAAATCGATGATTCCTACCGCAGGAATTGCGGAGGATATGTGTACACACATTCACGATGTATGTACGGAAACATGACGGATTGCGCTTGCGCCAGATGCCGTCGCTGATAAACGAAGCCACGAAGTAGCGCAACTGGTCAACGAAAGGCGCCACAGTCGCCAAGTAGGCCAATTAGGTTGGTTATCCGATTTGTTTATCTCCGCTATGTGGCGCTCTTTTTGGACTGTACACGGTGTCCTAGGTTCTTGTCAAGTTTCAAATTCTAATAATAATTCGGACACTCAATCAATTGGAAAAATTGCGTCAATACTCTGGTCGAGATTTCAAACAACGTGTCAAAATATTTCTGGCACACCCGATATATATAAATTTTATTATATATAAATTTTATTATATATATTTTATTATATATATTTTATATATAAATTTTATACATTGCTCTTTCTAATTTTAGAACAGCTGTTATATACATCAGTAGCTAAGAAGCATTTCCAAAACTTCTGAGATAAATCGCGAGTCGATTTCTATTTATAACTCATCTCTATTTCTGACTTTCCAATTTTAACTTGTTTAGATCGCGCTCTCCGTTGATTTCTGTTTATTTTCTCATCTCGAGGAAAAATTCTTAATTGTATAAGCGCGCTGAAAAATAATTTCTCTATCGCATTCATATTATTGATTACAAAAAATCATTCTCCAAATTAAGTGTTATCTCAATCGCAAATTAGCTCGTTTTAAATCCCACTCGTTCAAATCGAATCGACTTGATACACGATCACGATTGATTGAATTCGTTGCGCGAATGACGGTATATTTATATCACGCCTCGACTTGCTGCTTTTCATCCTTTCCACTCTTGTGAGTGCTCGTCGTTTCTAATCTCCCTGAAAACGAAGATTACACGACGATGAGTATTGATAACGTGATAGGAATTGGTGCCATTGCGGCAATACTCGATATATTTGAAATAGCCGTCTTGATGACGGCCATTGATTAGAGCGATCGAATTGAAATTAAATGCAAAACACTACGATGTTGTTATGATTTCCTTCCCTTATTTTTCTCGTTTGAAAATCGAGAAAGCGCCTCTTGCGGCTACCTAAGAGCAAATAGCGTATGCGCCGACGAGCAACATCTAATTGCGTTAAAGATTTGCGCTTTTTTCTGATTTAACACATAACCGAGAGACTTTTTATTTTTGAATTTTCAGTTGATGATTTATCGAAGCGAGCGGCGGAAACGGTCCCGATTTTGATATGGAAGATATGCAGGAACTGGTGACCGTTAAGAACTCCGTAATCGTCCAGGACGCACATCCGGCGTCTTCTTTCACTTCGGATAGTGGTGAGTGTTTCTACATATTTAAATTTCGAAACTGAAGTTTATTAGAGTTTTTCTTTTATGAAAAAGAAGTACTATAAGAAAATGTGAGAGAAAACAATGATGTTACAAATGAAATAATTTTGTTTAAAATTTTGTTTAATTAAAGTTTAAAAATATAAAAACAACCAATATACATACATTCAACAATTATAAAATAGAATGTGTTAAAAGTTTTTTGTTAATTTAAATGTGGAATATAATTTACTATTTATCTAATGCTGTATTTTTTAATCGTCATTGAATATTTTATCAAAATGTTTTTTTTATCAATTAGTTTTATTTACTAGATTCCGAAACAAAAGACTTAAAATGTGCAACATATATCCATATCAAAAAAATCACAATAGATCTTTTTGATATAGATTTGTTTACTGGCTTGCTAGATCGAAGAAAACATATTTAATTATTTATTCCCTGTGCCATATCTAATTATTTATCATCTTCGAATGTACATAATTCGAAAACGGAAACGCGTTAATGGAGAATAGCAATTTTGAACATCTATTTTATTTATAATAAAATTATACATATATAATTTTATTTGATATATCCTCACGTTGAACATAGATCTATGTCTAATATTTACATTTTTAACTCGCGATTAGTCTCAAAAAATGAGACAACAATCGGTCATCCGCATCTTGCGTTGATACACGTCCAAAATGCAGATTTTTTTCGTTCGAACCTCAGGTATGTCTGTGCTATTGTAATTTGGCAAACTACCCGTATATCGCGCTACCGCAAATAGCTCATTGCGAAGGACGATAGAGAAGAGGAGGCCGACATGTATGCGCGAGCGAGCGCGTAAAAAAAAAAAAAAAAAAAAAAAAAAAGAAGCACGTGTCTCGTCGCCCGTTACGCAATATCGGCCGCAGACACGCACATTCTATCCGACAACTATGCGCAAAAATTTGATCGGGATGAACAAGCCGGTCTCGAGATAAAGCTGCGGCCGCCGATAACCCGGAGACCTCGGCTACGCAGTAATCGAAGTAACGACCGTCCTGAAAATCACTATACGCGCGCGGATTAGGATCTAGGTCCAAGAAATCTTTCTAATGATCTAAGTTTCTTCTCGACATAAAAAAACCCACTCTAAATCTGAACCAAAGCTTTATATATTTCGGATATTACACTTTACCCACTTTATATGTCATTGTAGACATATAAAGTAAATCTAATATCGCATAAATACACAAAAAACAATCTTCCTGTTTTTACTATTTCAGAAAGAAAATTATTACTAATGGATAATTTAAAACTCGTATATTTTGTTACAGCGACAAAATCGCGTCTTTGAAAAAAAAGTAATAAACATCAGAAATAGAGCTGTGTTCAGTGTGAGAGGAATGTATCATGTTTAATTATTATAATATATCGATCTAGTTGACTGTCACTAATTTGATTTATTGATAAAAATGATGATGCAAAATATCACTTTATTATGCAAATGCGAGACTTCGGTTTAAAGAAATATTGATAAAAAAAGCTAGCAAGATGGAACGCTAGTTTTTAATTGAAATATTTTGTGTGTTTGTGTGTGTGTACATCTCAGCCAAAAAAAAACTCTAAGATATATTTATCTGTATATTTCTTCATTTATCATCGACTCTTGGTATAAAATTTAAACAAAAAAAAAAAAAAAAAAAACTGCAAAATAGTTGCGATTAACTCGCTCGACAAGCAAGGTTTTGCGTAGCTATATTATCATTATAATAATACAATGATATTTCATTCTTTGTACGCAAATAGAGCTCGTATGTATAAAACAGTTAGTCCAAGTTTTTCTATCTTAATCATACACATAATCTAATTTTAATTCTTTAATGAATCGAGGTCGATTTTTTGTCAAAATATAACAAAAGATCTATTCTAGGATGATTTTAATCAATTCATTTTTAATCAAAGGATGATTTAATCAACCAAAAAGGAAGGAAAAAAGTGCTTTTTTCTTAATAAGTTTCGTTTTTTTTTTTTTTTTTTGATTGTCTGATAAATGGTTTTCTTTAAAATAAAGTAAGATAGAGGAAGAATGTTTTGCGAACTCGAAATATGCGATTTTCGAATAAAATAATCTTTTAATTTGCTTGAATTGCGCACTGGAATGATGATTCTTCAAACTCAGCTGAATCTCTTAATTGATTAACGGTAATTCATCGACGGCGCGTCTTCGTCCCGAAGGCACGTGGCCTCCGCGCGTGTAGTTATTTCCACGATTCGCAACAAGAGCGAATATCACGTACAAAGAGGCGTGTTTACGTGAGATAACGCGTCCCAAAGAAGTAGGGAAATATAATGAAAACATTTCTCGCGAATAAATATTTTTTTTCCCGCATCCGTGCTTGATTACACAAATATTCATCGTAATAAATGATATCTCAGAGGCGCTCTTTTTTTCATCTTCGTGACACACGCACGCACGCACACAATAATTGATTTAACATTTTTTATCTGCGAGGCACACTAATACCAGCAGAAAAATTTTGAAATCGCACGCTGAACGCAAACTTTCTAATAAAGCGTATACGTATTCGCTTCTTTCTTCTCTCGGCAAAAAAAAAAGACATCACTTTAGACAAAGTCGCGAATTTATAAACGCCGAGAATGAGGTAGAACGGAGAAATTACGCATATAGGACGGGGATCGGATTTCTTTGTCAGTGGGATCGCGACACGTTTCGTCTGCATGACAAATCGAAGGTTGTATATTCTGAGCGGTGTTGTATCGCGGCTATAATATGAGTAAATCGCGGCGAAGAGGTCGCAGATGATAACCCACGACAAGAGGAAAGAGCCGGACGTCGGGTTTCCGACCCGTCATGTCGCCGCGAACCGCGCACAACCCCGTCAATATTTAGCACCGTAGTAAAATCGCACCTATCTAACGGAAACGTGGACGAAATAAACCGTCGGTATTATGCTATAAGCGACGTTGGAAATTTTTGTGTTGCGCTTTGGCAATTTCAATCGGAATTTCATGATGAAGCTTCGCTTTCATTATGCGAATATGTGTGCATATATTTGTATAATATTTGATCGTTTGATCGTTGCATAATCAAAATCCACGTATGCAACTTTACGAATCGTGTAAAACAATGTTCACATCATCACGCACAGAAGTCTTCGCTTGTATATAGTGTCGATTATATACGTGAAACTAAACCATGTTGTTTAATGAAAACATAAATTTGTGGAAACTCGTTTTTATCTATATTTTCGTTGGTATTAAAAATTGATATCAATGACGATTGTATATAATAACATAACGGTCGTCATTGCTATAATCCTCTTGTAATAAGGAAATAAAATAATGTTTACGCTCGATAAGAATTCGAGCGAAGCTACATATCTGTACGGACGTATCGCGTAATCATCTAATAAGACAGATAAATTATATCCACTTAATAAGTATGACATTACGTATAGTTCTATCCCGGAAAATAATAATAAAAGCTTGTTGCAGTTGTTTTCTCTTCTGGATTCTTGTTCTTTTTCTTTGATTTGTCGCAGATAAGTGGCAGAATCGATAAAAACACAGATAAGTATCATTATCGTCGGAGATTATAAATGTCTATTTTTGAATTCGAGTTTACAAATTAAAAACATCTCTTTATGTCAAAAGATTATGATTTAAAGAAAAAAAATTGCAATAGAAGATGATTGCTCGAAATTAAGAAGATTTAGGACATATCTAAATCATTTTTAAAACTTTACAAAAATGTTTTGAAACTTGAGAATCATGGCCTTGATTGTAAAATAAAATTTTAAAAGTTTTTTCAATATTTATGTTTGTAGATAATTTCGGAAAAATTGTTGTTGAAAATTCGGTAATTTTTCGGTAATTTTTCAGACTTTTAACATATAGGTTCTTTATTATTTAACAGAAAAAAGTAAGATAAAAATGCACAGTTATTTTAAAAAATCTACTGGTAGATTAAGAACTTAAGAGGATGCTGGACCTTCCTGTTTTACCACCTGTTGCGAGCCACACTTACTCTGCAACCATTGATCGGAATGAAAAACGCTTCTCCAGATTAAAAGAGAATATACTAAACTAATACTCG
>QVOB01014949.1:0-43289 GCA_014839585.1 Pseudomyrmex concolor
ATATCGATTTTCGTAGCAACTTAACGGAAAGAATTAACTAAAATTGTTTTTTGATAAATTTATTTCTAGACTATTTACAACGAAAATTACAAAATATTGTGAGTTTAAAAAAAAATATCTTGATATCAGACTTCAACGGACGCTTTCTTATCCTGAACGAGAGTGAATCATATTATATCATATTTGCGGAAATGCTTGTGCAGAAGTAAGATAATTTCAGTTCCTTTTGTTTTGCTCAAATTGTCAAGGCATTATTTCAGTTAGTTTATTTCATTTTATTACTTTATATTTTATTAACATTTTCTCACTCGTATCGGATTTACACGCTATGCGTAAAAAAAAATATTTTTTCAAAGTTTGAACAAAAATAAGAAAATATGTAAATAAGTATGTATACATTTCACAATATTGCATTAAGAATACAAGAGAAATGTAAGCGTTTCCTATCGTGTCACATTTCACTTATACCTATACGTACATACATATAGTTTTAGCTTACGTTGTCAAATGACGTCATACTAATTGTAAACGTCTGTCAGTGCTGTTCTTGTGATTGACAGAACTCTGACTAGTGCGCTAGAGCAATCTGTAAAACAAACTAGTACACCTCCGGTTTATATATTTTATCTATGAATCTTATCTTTTTTGTCATACAAAAATGAGAAGTATTAATAATATGCTATTCAGATATATAAATCATATAGATTCTATTGTTATATGTTATATATAACATGTACTTAATTAACTTAAAACCTTGTGCATCAATGTAATTCTCTTGTACATACAATAAATAATTCTTCGAATTGGTCTAGGACAATTAATGCGCGGCATTTATATTTTTATTTTTTTATAAAACTAATTTTTATTCTTCTAAGAATTTACATCATTTTTTATCATTTTTCACTTGTTTTCAGATTGAATTCTTCTGAACTACTCCGATTTCGTTTATTCTCACTTGTGTCACAACGATGTTCATTCAAATATTTGATTTTCATCACGTGCGATTTAAACGGCAACACATATTTTGCTTTGAGGGCCTGCTCCTTTATTTCACAGCACTGGTTTTACATTGATGCACAATTTTACGCACATTGTGGCGACATAACGTTAGCGTCTGACGTTCCAGGAAACGCGGCGCTATCGGATCGCGATATCCCATTTGATTGTAAAATTGCTCCGATATGTAACAACACGTGCTTCAACGTTATTTTACCTCTAATGTTTTTTCTTCTTGACAAGTCGACGATGACCCTGCCAGTAACAAATTCTCCGGGCGTATAAGTAGCGCCCGACCGATCAAACTCGACTCGAAAAGTCCTCAACGACGGCATCTCGGAATGTGTTGGGATTTCGCTTCTATCGAGTGGGATCGAAGTCGAGCAATCGACACAACTCGAGGTGGGGGATGCAGATGTAGTCGATGAAAGAAACGTATGTTTCGCGAATCTTCTTTTATCGTCGGTATTACGTGTTCTGACTACTCGTGTTGCCAGACCGACGCCGACATGCGTCGAAACGTAACTTGTGTTCGTATATCAATACTCCATGTAAACGTCATCAACGTGTGGGATACGCTTCTCGATAGTGGTGGAGTTTCTTCGTTCTTAATTTTTTTTTGAATGAAGTTTACGATGATGAATTATAGCAAAATATAAAACGAAAATATGTCAATAATAAAATTGTTTAATCACGCATTATAAAGTTTATCTAAAAGATCTTGTGATAAATATGATATATATACTCTCACAAAGCATAAGATAAAAGAAATATTACTTTTATTAATTTAAAAAAATATATGTAATTGTTAGTTTCTTTTTAAGTGCTAATGAAAATAATATAATTGCATTTTTATTTTATTTTTTTGGAAAGATTTTTGATACAAAAGAATTTAATGCAATTTTCGAAATACATTTAATTATACATTTAATACAGAATATCTTTTTATTCAATTTTAATATAAGTTCTTAACATAATATAAACTATAATAAGATAAATGCTGAGTATAAACACTAGAAAACATAATTAGTTTCTAATATTAAAAGTATGAGACATTTTTGTAGCACGTAATGTCACTCGCATGACGTTCGTTTGATAAATATTATTCTTTGAAACATTGACGTTTCGAAGAACTTATAATGCACGTAATGTAAAACTATAGACGTCGGATACACGTCATCATTCTGTTACGTCATAGCCATGTGAATAATATCAGAGAGAAGACTGAAGCTTTGTTCGCGTCGCATGTGCCGACATGCTCCTAATCGCTTCAACGCGTTTTAATAGCGAATTTGATAGCCTGCACTAGTGCGCACTGAATGCGACTTTTTTGATTGAAAAAGTTCATTGAAAATTCTTAAAGTTTTATTAAAGTTTTATTGGGGAAAAGCGCGTTGGAGCGAGTAGGAGCATGTTGGAGCATGCGACGCGAACAAACCCTGAGAAACTGTAATAGCTTTTCTCCCTGTTAAGCCAGCGCAATGTCTACGGGTGGTACGCATTAACAACTACGTAACTGTCAACGAGCGACTTACCAGTTGTAGTTAGATTTAATACTCAATACAATATGTGCAAAACTTACTATACTCAGATAATCTCATCGTGAGAAGACATGAGCACTGCTTGCAGAATGCCGATAACTTTGTTTCCTTTTCAACTGCATTTCATGATGATATTTTGTCGGCATCATATACGATTTTGCTGGACAGGAGTAACAAGTGCAGACGCTGATAACACAAGAAGATGTCATCCAAAAAAATTTGGATGTTTCTTCTGGATTTATATAATATATAATTTATTATTATATATTTTATTATTATAATTACAAGAAATATATATAGTGTTTTGAAAACTCAAGAGATACACATAGAAAATGCTGATTTGTAATAAATTACAAAATTCAAGTTTAGTAGATAATATGGATGAAATGTATAATTTATATCAGAATTTCGATCTCTTCATCAGACAGTTTCTCCTTTATTTTTACTATACTGATATTTTTACTTTACTATCTCAGTGCAAAAGTCATGTACATATCTCGTATAATTAAAATAGTTCGCAATTATTCTAAAACAGTTAAAAAATAATATATAAATATATATGATATAAAAATGATTTATCATGTCTTATTAATTAAAAGTCCTATATTCGATAAACGGGTTTGGATCAACATTAAAGGCTAAATATTAGATAGTATGCAATGTACTAAACGTCTACCTGTTGGACATTGTTTCGTCAGACTACAAGCTCGAAATTAGTTTTTATGGTTGGCACGTAACACGAACTTTTTTGATTTGATAGATTTGTAAATTTGTAGATTTTGTAGATTTGATAGATTTCTATAAGAGTTATTTAAAAATAATAAATAAATCTATGAAGCTTGATGCACATCATATTTAATCATAAACTACGTATTTATAGAAATGCAGAGGAGATCGAGGCTACAGAGATAGATCGGCTAATTGGATCTATATGTAACTCTTTGTTAATATAGTTCAATAGGTTATTTTTGTTTATCTGAACTAGTAGTAAACTAATTATAATTTTTAATTACATAACACATGGAAACTTAATGTATTTCGTATGTAATAACTATAATTTATCATTGTTCTAAGAATATAATACGCCGTAACTTTTTGCTAGAATTTAATGAATGTCGTTAATATTAAAAACATCGGAGATACGAATGTGGTTGAAAGAACACGTGCAGAAAAAACAAAACATAGCCCGAGGCTGGCGCTATGGGAACGATATGGAAGGGGTGGCTCCCTCGAGAAGGAGCGCGAGGGTAGCTTCTACAACCCTCAGTAGCGTGCCGACCATCGTCGAGGTGGCATTCCGGGGTGTCAATGTTTCGGTCTTTTTGCAACGCAAAATTCGGCTGGATTTATTAAAGTGCGTCGTCTCGTACTTGAAGGTCTTTGAATCAGCAGAACACAAGGCGTCGCATTAGCCATGTTCGACTACTTGACGTAAACAACGTGACGACGTTCTTCGCGACGACGATCAACAGGTTAATCTCTAGCTGGCTAGTAACTCACTTTGGCCACTAATATTGTCGTTATATCCGTTACTCACAATGTCATTTACACGCGTACAATATCGCTTATTATCGGCTCGAGTACAAATAATAAATCATGAATATTTTTTTGTTTCATTCTTTCTCATAAAAAAAATCTCGCTGTGCGAGATGCTTATAAAATAACTTACAAAATGATAGCTTTCTATTTAAAAAGTTTCTGTAAATATGAAACAATAAAATTATTTCTTGTGCTAAAAAAGTAAACTATGCGACAATTTGATAGCAAAAATGATTAATGTAAACTTTTGCTCGGAAAATTTTGAATTCTCTTCTTCAACTAAATATTATTTTCAAGAGACGATCTCACAAAGTGAGCTTATTACTATCACGTATTGTATTCGAGAAGTTTATTCTGAACAGAATATCGATATTAATAAGATAACAATTCAAAGTGTTTTTTTCTGTCTTTTTTAAATCGATATACGTGTTTGTTTGGGAAGCATTCAATCGTGAACTTGACACAGGCGCGTTTCAATTCTGCAGTTGTAGGTCATGCTATATATTTCGGTGTAGCATTGTATTCTACATTAATTAATTTGAATCTTTTTAACATAAAATTTTCCAAAATTGATTCTTCTGTTTAATTAATTTGATGATATATGTTAATTGTACTTACTGTTTACTTGTTAATTTGGTATATATTTTAATCTGTTTTTTTTTATTTAAAATATATCATAAGGTTAGCAAAGGTATAAATAATTACAGAGAAATCACACATAGAAATATATACAGCAACATTTATTATTTTACAAATACAATAAGTAGTAGTAACAATAATTATACAAACTATTGACGTATCTTTTAACTTTTATTATAATTCTTTTCTTTCGCGCTTGATAGTCGAGAGGACCTGTGTGCGATAAGCATTCGACTCAAGCGCACTCCCGCAACGTACTGGCGATCCCGTAGATTCTCATCAACGCGAAATCGAAATTGACAGGAGAGATCCGTTGAAATGCGAGAGATGACCGTCGTAGCCGGTTGCAAGACGATTTATGGACGCTACGACAAAGCCGACGATACCGATCGTTTATATAACACGACAATGACGGAGGCGCAGCGCTGGTGAACCAATAAACCACAGACGTCGAATTGTCAAAGATAACACGATCCGGGACGAAGGTAAATCCGTTGGAAACACAACCCCGTTCATCAGAGATGGCGACCAGCAGTCCTGGACAATCGATCCGTGTCAAGTCCCCGAGGAGTCCGCGGCATTTACCGCCGCTACCTCGTCCTCAGCAGCAGCAGCAACCGCAGCAACAACCGACACCGATTGCCGAGTCGCGCAGTCCGATTCATCGCGAACAGTCGCTGAACAAATCGCCCGGCACTCCGCTAGTTTTCGAGTTCCCGCCCGAGTACTCTCTGGAGACGTTTAACACCAACTTTGACTACGACGAATTTGGACGAGCCGGCGAGCACGAGCAGCAGCGCGGATCCAAAAGTCCCAGTTATTATTCGCGTGCGGGAGTGGGCCCGTCGCCGCGTTCCCCCATAACTTCCATGACTCCCAATAGCGAGATCCTGCACTCACCCGGTCACAAATCGCCGATCTTCAAATTCTGCGATCCGCGCAAGAAGAACCTGAAACAGGCCGCGAGCTACCCCGCGACTTCGTCATCCATGAACGATCGCAACAGATCGACTAACTCGTCTTCCGGTTACAGTCAGAGAAACGCGAATAAGCCGTTCGATCGGCAAAGAGATTCCTTCTATCGTCTGAATTTTGAAAGTCCTATGTCACCGACGATAGTAACCTCGACGTCGTCGCACGACGCTACTAGTCCGCAACTGAATCGGAACTCGGAGCTGGAAAATGATATCGTGAATGCCGGCAGAGAGAGCAGAGGATATAAGAGCAAAACGCCTTCTCTGGAGAGTACTTCTTCTGGTGTGCAGGAAAAAGTCATCGAGGGAAATAGCGAAAAGTCGAAAAGTATCAAGATGGGCGGGCACTTCACCAAGAGTCAAGGTTGCCTCGACGAGGCTGGCCAGAATCCTAAGCGATCGAACGCAGAATGCTCGAAACACGGAAGGGGTGAGAAAAATATATCTCGACGATCGACCAGCGATTTGACAGATATGGGTGATGCTGATACTGAAATCACTTGGCTGTCCAGTCCCAGACGAAGAGGATCTATGAAAGGCGGCCTTGGTGAGTTATTTTTTTTTTTTTTTATCTCGTTCGACTTTTTTTTCTCTTCTCTTGTATAGCGTAATCTTTCCGCCCCTAGAATCTTTCTCAGTGTCTGAAATTCAAGTCCTACAGCGGCGCAATCGGGCAATAAACGATGGTGTTCTTAGAGATCTTTCTCTCTGCTCTGACGAGGGTTGAAAGTATTGTACCGTAATTTTAGTATGTGTGCGTGGGTATATTAAATTTAGACGAAAAGAAAAAAATTCAACCAAGTTTTTTATTCTTTCGATAATTAACTTACATTCTCTCTTTTTTTCTTACTTTTATAATTAAACAATATACATTTTAATATCGCAAACATAATTTTCGCAAGGTTTTAATATTCACATACGCACGCAAATCACATGGCGTTCTGATATTTGTTCTAATATCGCGCGGTCGTTAGGGTCGTAAAAGACCGAGCGAAACATTGCGGTTATAGGATTCTGCGTTACATCGGGACACAGATCGATTTGTATAGAAACGAGAATTACATCGTCGCTGTGGCACGTGAATAACCTCGGCACGTGTAAACGCCCTATCAATAATTGACCTACAGTGAAGCGGCATTTCAGATTTCGGAGCGACAAAATTCGCGGCTCACGAATTATTTGCTTTTTTAATCTGACCGAGAGAACTCTTGCACGTTGACAACGAGAAAATTTATAACGTGCATTAATACAAGCGTAATGATTCTAGCTCTGTGATTCGTGTTCTAGGCACGCTCTAAGCACGCTCGAATCACACAAACACACACACTCTATCCTCTTCCATATCAGCTGGTTCAAGTTCAATATTCTGCTTCTCCACTTACGAATCTTCTCTTAATTACTTCTGAATTATCTTTTACTTTTATCGCACTGTTTCGCTAAAGACTCTTTTATCGCAACCTGTTTCATTTTTTTTATTTCTCACTTCTGGATCTTCTCTTCGGATGAAGCGAGGTGAAAGAACTGGGTTATACTCTTGAGACTTAATCCTTCTCCTCGATCTTCTTTCATCATTGACCGTTCGACCTTCATTACGTTGGTGGGAATATGATCGCGGAATATGTGGAAAGTAGCAAATACAACAACTTATACATATTGTTCAAAAACTTTATTTTTTTCGTATTGTATTGTAATTACAGCATTTATCAGTTTTATTTTTATTATATTTATATCACTTATCGCGCGAAGAACATTAGATTTAGAATAGACTGATCGGACTCGGGTTTTGATGAAATATTTCGTCAGCGAAATCTTGAAATATCACGAATTTATCTTCCAACATCGTAATGATCAATCTGATGAAGACTCACGTAGCACGGAGATGGAATATGTAGTTCCGAAATATTAATGTTCAAACGTTCTGTTTATGTCAGATCGCTTAATAAACGCTCGTGTAACCTAACTCGAAATTTTGCGAGACGCGAATCGTGAAAGTTCACAACGTGCATAATGCAACAAGCAGCCGTTGGCTATGCAAATGTTTCCTCAAACGTCTCACTCTCAACCAACGATGAACACGATACATTCGTGCGCGTACTCTCTGTGCATGCATGCGGATCGTATAGCGCATCGTGGTGCAGTTCACCCTTTGACGATCTCTCTTAAACGTTGCGCACTGTACATTTCCTGTGATTTTCATGAAATGACACTCCCGTGTTGCAGCTTATCTGGCGTCAAGACGCAGCTCCCGCGACAGCCAATGCTCCAACAAGTCCAACGTTACCAACGAAAGCGTGGGTCCTTTAAACTCCAGCACGTATAGACATGGCCGGCAACGCAGAACGTCGAATTTCCTCGAGCTGCCTGGTAAATATCGGCTACAATTATTGTACTTATTCATGGAGAGCAAAATTTTCGCGAGAAAAGTCTCGCAGTTTTGGAAATTAAAACATTGACGTAACCGTCGTAATTTATATATAAATAGTGACTATATAGAAATGAATGATCACACATATACTAAAATTCGCGCATTTTAACGTTTACTAATCTTACATCTAACAATCACATCGGACTAGAACGTAATTTTCTACAAGTTGCAGTATTACGTTTCGGAAAACTGTTTTATCTGGTACACTTTTATCATATATTCGAAACCTTGTCGAAAACGCTGACGTCAATGGTTTTGTTTGGCCTGGTTGAAAGTTTGAATGCACAGTTCACACCGCAAACAAGGTCGGCGACAATGAGATAAACATGTCCTGTGTGAGATATTTTATCGATGATCTTTGCGAAGAAAGTCAACGGTTAAAAAAAAAAATGAAATCTTGTGCATCAATGAATTGCACGGGAAACGTTCTAAAATTAAAAATATTAAAAATATTGACATACACACATATATTCAAACATTGTGATTGTGACTACAAACTCGACGATGCAAAAGAGATTACTATTCGATATAAAAACTCAGCCAACTGCAAAGTTTGATATTTAATTTCCTTTTTCAGATGTTAAATCGAATAAAGAAAAATTAATTATACAACATTTCAATTAATGTGTAGAATGAATTTGGTGCATGCGATCTCTGACTTCATTCTTTATATTTGAAACGAATAAATTAATTTCGTTCAATATGAGAGCGACAATGGCTCTCGTGTTTGAAATGTAACGTAATCTACAGCATCAATCATGGCTATGTATTTGTTTGTCGCATCGGTAAGCAACATTATTGTTGGCATGTTTACGAATAATTACGTGTAAACAGCTCGAAACGTTTGTAGTATAACCAACGAAATCGTAGTCATATTCTTAACCGGATAAGTTAATGAGAATACTTGAATAACAATTTCTCGGCTTTGTTAGCAAACTAAAGCACTTTTCAAGTGTTACTACACATTTTCCAATTAATATACCATTGATAAAGTTTTAGTTAATATTTCAGAGAAGTCATATTTTTATTTTTTTTCGTTATGATTGAAAAAATACTGATTTAGCACAGATTTATTAAAGTTTTAGAAATAAATTTTGTTTAACCGTTTTACTTTCATAGCGCACTGTTGACATTATTTGTTATCTCGAGTACTAATGCATTTGCGCGTTTGAAATTGTATTTTCCATTTGTTTATTTTAAATTCGCATTATGCGGGTTTAAGAGAGACAGAAAAAGAATGTATATAACATATATATCCTTGACATATATACTACCACTATTCTTTTGTATCATTTTGCATTCTGACCGTAGTATCGCGACATAACAAAGAATTTGGTATTTATTCTCGTTTTCTCACGCTGACATGTCGTTTTATTATCATTCCACACTTTTTTACGCGTATGTAGAGCAGTCTATTTAACGATTTAATCGTTGTCTTTGTGTAATCCTTTTTCCGTTTACTAAAAAACGGTAAAAGACTGAAATACGGTACTTGTGTCGTGGCTTGTACATGTGTGTATTTAATTTTGCGCAAAATTCCATGTTCAAGACTAAGTGAGACAATTAAGTGATAATAAAGACGTATATATATGTGTCAAAGTGCCGACACGCGAAGCGTTAAATTGTGCACACGACATAATGAATTGACATAAAAGAATTAAGGATGTCTCGTAACTGCCGTGAAATTAGCCTTCAAAGATGGCCTATTTCTTCGTTGCTATATATTTTATGAGAAAGATTTATGTACGTGGAGAAAGAATCTCGGATTCTCTCGCGGATAAAAAGACCGACAAAAACGGCGCGGCGTGTTATGCATTCACAGTTCCGGAAACAGGGAGACTGCCCACGTAATCCGAAAGTTTCAAGTTCTTCATTTTCAACGCAAAAGTTACACTTTCTGTTGCACTTGCTCCGTCTGCAGCACTTTAATTAATCGCCTATCGCACTTGAAGTTTAAGGCAGTAATATTGAGTTTAATATACGTGAGCCAGATACAAAATTAATTTCGCTCAGTCGTGTCTTGTCGTCTCGGCAACTCCGCGAAAATTGCGATGTCTTGCGGGCGAACAGTTGGATTGTATTAAAGTGAATTTTCATTCCATTGAACATGCTTAAGCACTCATTAGCCGTCGCGTCGCGAAGTAATTATTTCAAATTTACGTGACCAACACTGATATTTGAATGTTTTTTGGCTAATACAGAAGATATTATCGCTCGGATATAACATATGCATAAAAAATATATGCACGGAAAAACGTGGCAAAATGAGAAAATAACAATATCCTCGTATTGAATAATCCGAAACTTTTAAAGGATTACGAGAATTTATTGTTGCGGAAATAAAATATAAAAAAGCTAGATTTCAAGTTTCAAATTTTATTCACATTTTATTACTGATATTATCTTTATTCATCTCTGAATTTAATACTGCTCATCCTTTCAAACTCGAGAACAAAAAGAGCGTATTAATATGAAACGTGATGTCTAATTAAGTTTATGCGATTAACGTATATATTAAAAGAGACGGCGAACTTCTTATCGTTGTATGGATCATATATGCAACAATTCATTGGAGATGGCAAAAAGTCTATTATAATTGCGAGCGAGCCAACTTCTAACGATGTTGTTGTGTTGTTGTAATTAGATATGCTAGCGAGACTCGAAACTTCTCGAGTATCCCGTCGACTGTAACTATATTAAAGATTCCAGCATACATTGCAAAGATACGCGATTTTGCCAAAGTTATCAGCGGCGTTTACAAAAGATAACTATGAAAACAATGTCACGATGCAATTATCTCGTGTAAACACGAAATTGATGTTACAGTGAAATTTCTTAAAACAAAAGCAGATTTTGTCGATTAAAATTACACAAAGTGTTTATACACGTGTAAAGTATAAATACAGAAAATGCACGTACGCAATTTTTTCCATAAAAATGTAGAAAAGAGAGAGAGAGAGATGAGCAATTTCAAGAGAATTTAATTTTTATGTAGAGAAAAGACGATTTTAAACGTATTACTTTGAATAAAGGTATAATTTTTAAAATTAATTTCTTTTTTTACATATAAAAAATTAAAAAATGACAAAATGGTTATATAGCATATCAGTCATACTTAATGTATATATTTGTATATATTTGGTTTTCGAATATACATATAGTTTTCCTCTCTGACATTTATATCGAACAGGTGGCAAAAAGCGCGAACATTCCACACATTAGAATTTCATGAGTGCGATATTATTAGAAACTTGTACGGCATGGTAGACGAACCGAAATACTTACTGAATATCTTTTGTGCGAACGATGCGTGAAACTTCTTCCAAATTAGTTTACACATAATTTTGAGCACTAAATGTGTAAGATATTAGAATAAAAATGTATTAAATTCAAGAAACATATTTCAATAAATTATTTGCTTAAATATTTTGTCATAATTGAATTGGCACAATGAAATAAGAAAATAGACGGACATGTCTGTGATGAGCTACCAACAATTTTAGCTATACGTTCGCAATTTCTTAACGAAAATACTAAGAAATATGTATTTTGAAAAAATGTATTTATTAACAATTTTATTAACATTATTTTTTATCACGCTTTTGTGATCAAATTCCGTGAGAAGAACATAAACGAGACCGTGTAATGTAGGAAATAGGTAATTAACGGATAATTCGTGCGATTATATCAGAATAATATATCCCTTGAATTATTTCGTTGGAGAAACTGCTAACAAGAGACGTTCGTATTAGGTCAAGTGTTTTGGTTCACAAATGTCATTCATTTGGATAGCTGAGATCAGAAACGAGCTCATTTTCGGTCGTAAGTGCGGCGATTTAATTACACCTGCGAAAGTTGAGTCGACCAATCGATTCTTCTTCGTGAGCAATTATCCCACTCATGGCTTATCCTTTCAAAAGGATAAGATATCTCGTCTAAGAAATGCGTCTCAATTAGTTTGTTTCAACAATTAGGTTTTTAAAAATATATATAATCTTCAAATCGAAAGATTGCGTAAAAAGCTCAATGCGTTATTTCGAAAAATAAGTGCGTCATATGTAACTGCAACTTGTAAACTGTTTTTTTAATAAAATTACAGAGAGTTTTGTTTGAATCAAATTTTCTCGAGAGAGATATTTTAGCCTTTGTGCAATATTGAGCAATTTCCAACTTTATTTTCACTAAAGTTTAATTCGCGAAGAATTTGCCAAGATATTTAAAACGTCATATTTTAAAGAAAACACAACAATTTAAAAATTTTTATTTTGTATTATATTTAGAATTATATAATATATATAAAAATATATTATATAGTTTTACTTATAAAACATTTTATACTTTAGTAATTATCAATATATCTTGTTTATTATAAATTGTATACTACTATATAGATTTATATTTGATTAGACATACACATGGATAATTAATTGTGCATTTGTAATGCGTGTGTGTTGTCGCAATTTAATTTTACATTTTACAGCACGTACAAACATATAATTAATTATCCCGTACAATTTAATATATGTGAATTAATTGCTGATCTGTGCTCTGAGAAAATTTTCATATTTGTCCCGTCTAAAAACTATAATATGGATATAATTATGCATTTTACAATAATAACGCACGTCGCTTGTTTGGAAAACGTATTGATCAACATGCAACTCGCAAAATTATGTTTCTGGCATAAGATTTTTACAGAGCCAATAAATAACTAATTACATGATATGATAGAATTTGCAGTGCATTTGTCGCAACATTATTCGCGCGATTTACATCTATCACTTTTTGGCAATAAGAAGCCGTGGCAATTTTTCTTACTGCCTAATCATCTTAATCTATCGGTGCTTTTCGGTGACAAAGCATTATATGATTAGCATTTGTCTACGTTATCCACGGTAATACGCTTTATCTTCGTTAACGAAAAATAAGTACTTAAAAAAAAAAAAAACGGACTCGAGAAAACAGCATCTCATTTATATGTTCTTTCTTCTTCGGTTTCTCACGTTCGCACCGCCATTTGTTCTCATTCTTGTGCATGTTATTATTTTTGTATTCGGGACACGTGTGTGAAAGCATATTTTTCTTACGGAGAACATTTAAACTGTTTGAAGCGATGCGTTAATAACTGATAACTTTTCTCGTGTTATTGCAATTGTATATTATCGATAGTACTTGAGCATATTGAAATTATCGTGGTACGCGTTGTTCAACATTGAATCGATGTCGCTCGGTAATGGAATTGAATATTTAACCGTACGATATTGGTGCTAGCAACATTGATTGCCATTTATCTAGCTGCGTAATAATATTGTACAAAAGTTGGCGTTGCTGCACACAAGTGGAAGCAACGCGAACGATCCTGGCTAAGTGATTACATTGCATTGCCACTGACAAGCTCGGTGGTGCAGAACGGAAGAGTACATTCGCGTTAAGTGGCGGATTTTACAACACAGCGGGGTTACATCTGCAACGTGCCGCACGCAACTCGGATTAGCTTTCAACGTGTAATCGATTCACAGGTCAATCAGCGCTGATTGTAATTCTACCGGAAGCCGTAATGTTTGTCATGCGTGCAATAAACCGCTTTCGAGTATAACATCGCTTCTAAACATCGTCATCAATCGTGCGTTAAAAGAGGTCTTTTTTATCTATTACAGTCTGAAAAACAAAAGAGAGATTATGAAATGTAATTACTGCGCAAATACAATAATATATAGCTGCAATTCTCTCCTAGATAAATTTAACTGTAGTCTTTTTTTTTTTTAATATGTTTCTAAGAAAATTTGATTACTAACTACATTTGTGTGAAAATATTTTGTTTCTATTGTGTTGCAGTACCGGATCACATACGACCTCGCGTGCACAGTTTGCCAGAAAAGGCGTACAATCCGCGCGCCAGCGATGATTTGTATAGACTCCGAGCGTTCAGCATCACTCACAAAGGCGTCGTAAATCGCGGTGATTCCATCATGTCCAGACGCAGTAGAAGCAACACTTCTGTCAACAACAGCAGCAGGTAAGTTTGCCGGATTCTTTATAACATTAATATATACCATACGTGACAGTGCGAAATTAACATTGCTGTTAAATTACTCGATCCGGTGTGCTTCACGTTTACGCGCTTTTCTCTCGTGGCAGCTAAAGCTTCATAGACTCAGATATTTACGTCGCTCAAAATAGGCGAGCATATAACTTGCGATAGACGACTACTGAGAATCTTATAGTAAGCCGCCGTAAGATATTGCCGGGAAATATATTATCATACGATATGTGTATGTCTGTTGTATGTATTATACTGTCTCTACGTAAATAAGTGTTGCGTTATTTTATGGGAGATAAATAATAGTCGAGATACACACACCGTTATTGAAGATGCACAAACAGTAAGTTTTTTTTACTCTCAATTCTATTGTAAATTTAAAAGCGCTATTTCACTCTTTAATGTGCTTCTTCGAGATTTTCAATAAACAAAAGTCAAAATCGATTAGAAATGGTTCTTTGTGTTATAGTATATAAATATATTGTATGACATCCACATTAGGTTTTGGAAAATTTGTAAAAATTTTTGTAATTTTCATAATCTGAATATTAAGTTTAGTAGTTATATGTTCAAACATATTTGCAATTATGTACTATAGCAACATTCCAATACAGATATTTCAACGATCACGCGTAATAATTATTAGAAACTTAGCGTTCTTCCTACTCGTATGTTTTTTGATATTTTATTTTATGACCGTAACGATTGATCTGCGTTTACAACATCAATATCTCGCTGGACGACAAATCCTGACAAGAAGGATACATAAATTTGCCATGAAAGTGTTCCCGCGAGAAACCAAATATTGACATGAGAGAAACCGACTACTTCTCTCGTTTTCATATCAATATTGATTCTGGAAGGTGGATAAAACGAAGCGTCTTACTGGCTTTCTACACCTTCTTCAACATAAAAAAAGAAGCAGTATTGATACGGTGAACGTAAAATCGAGTAACACAACAAAGAAATTTAAAGGGTAGAACAAAATCACAAAGATATAATAATTTCCGATAGGATAGGTGATGTCACCTTTGATATAGAATATTTTTTCGTAAATATATTTTTTTTCGCATTCTCTTGATATTTCTTTTTTTCTCGCTGTTATCAATTGGAGAGAGTACACAAGCGAAACGAAGATGAAAAAAAAGTTCTTTGCGAACTCTCGCAGTCTCGTGAGATCTTGTTAGGTTGGCCTAATTTCTTCTTTTTTTTCCCGAAAGAAAGCGATCGATACAGATTTTTTATGTCTCTTAATACACCTGCGTCAAAATAACAAATTACACTCTAGCTGTCATAACTTTATTTGATTTTCGTGGTTACTTAGCAAAGTTTTCTTATCGCAACCGCGGACTGTCATTACGTTAATAACGACTGCGTGGAGAGTTTACATTGATGTCAATTTGATATTCTTATGTAGACAATCTTTGCGCAAACAGTTTTATAAATGGAATATTAATTTATTGCGCGAATGGTTTGCCTGTCGTTGAAAAACTTTTTAACGAACTTACAAGGCGATATACAAGATAGGCAGGTTGTTTTACTTTGCGATTAATTTTTTATTTGATTTAACTTCAATTAATTTTTTTATTTGATTAACTTCAATTGTTTCGTTGCTTCCTGCGCGCCTATCAATTTACTTCTTATTTCCACCAGAATACCTCTCGCGACGTTTCTCGCGCGATAAATCTCCGACGGTGAAATTTTTAATGTTCCGCACTTAGCAAATTAAATGTTGATCGAATTGCAATCGAGAGCGAGTTTCATGAGGTTATGCGTAGGTAATCGTCAAACTCCGAATTCTTTAGTCGGATCAGTTTTGTTTGTGAGTCGCATCGAGCACGAGATAACTCTCATCATAAATAAATTGTTTTTAAAAAGGTCGCGAGCGCACGTTCTGCGAATCGGAAAAACTTTTTTATACAAAGCGTGCAGTGTAACAATATGAATATGTCGCACGGGAACTCGGAATTTCTGGAGACCTAAGTCTCTCCTTGAAGAAATGCTTAAAATATGCAGGTAGAAGTCTCCAAAGAGAAATGTATCGAATGAACTGTCTCGAATCTTGAATTTTGTATAATATAAAAATCGGTCTTTCTTAGTTATATGTTAAACAAGTAAAATATATGTGTTTTTATTGTGTGTTTCATATTATATTTTTAAAGGTTTACGATAAGAAACTACAATAACAACTGTTATTTGTTATTTTGTAATTTTACTTTTGTTGCAAATATTACAGGCGCTTTTCTTTCTAGTAGAAGTCCAACACGATAAAGTTTCATTAAATAATTAAGTATAAATATCCGTTAAAGTAATCCGCTCCCGATGTTTGTGATAAGAGAAACAAAGATTGTAGGCGGATATTAATCGCGAAGTATAATACCGTGCGACATACCGATAAGTCTAAAAGTGAAGTGTGATACAAAGGTCCTTTTAAAAAATAATTTTTACAAGAACAAGGTCAATGGAGTCTTTGGAATAGAAAATGCTTGGCCTTTATCCTTCCTGTTTCTTATTGAATTGACAGAATTTTATACAGCGATATCGCGGTATAGAAAAATATTTTTGAAAACAGACTTTATTTTTATTGAAAGTTTTTGCAGTTGATATATTCTATTATACGCTTGTGGATAAACAGGCATTCTGTTTAGCTGTGTTACAATCCTTTCTTAGAAAGATGGCTTTAGGCTATCTCTAAACGGCTGCAGAACCTTTGCAAATCTTACTTTATTAAGGCCCTTACAAATCTGAATGTACCTCAAAACTTTACGCTCAATGGATCGATATCTTTTGTCAGGAAGTTTTCCTCGGTGTGTTCGAGATATCATATCGTCACCACTTCAAAGATTTATTCTCGCAATAAAATAAATTCAAAAAGTTCTCGTGTCCAAAATATGTATAAAAAATATCACACTTGTTGGGAGCAGAGAACGCAATGCGATATTTATCGAAAAAGAAATCTCTCTTCACTTATATTATTACTATATTTGATACATAAGTTGATCGAAGGTAGATCTGGTGGAAGCAGCTTGTAACAAAAATAGCTACAATTTCTAATTTCTTTGTTCTATTTTCACGAAGAATTCCATTATCGCATTAACATGAAGAGAACTCTTGACAAATGCCATCTTATTTCTGTCAATCGAATAGACGCGTAAAAGATGACCTTTTGCGTCAAGTGAGGCGAGTCACTGACGAGTCACGATCTATTTCTTTTCGTCGGGAGATACTTCAATGGACATCGGAACGTTATCTTGAAAATATATGTGACCTACTTTCGCGAGGATATCCATGAGCGATGCATCTCTCGTTTAAATCAACGTCATCTATTGTGATCGATTGTATTAGGACGGTAGATAGACAGCATGTTTTAAGTTATAATGTGTGACGCGTTTATTCGAGACATAATTTAAAATATTCAAAATCTTTTTTTACAATAATCATCGATTTTCGTACAGCACATTTTGGTGCATGTATATAGATTTTATATGGTCAGTTATATCATATATTATATATATTTTCCTGAAATTAATTTTAGATAAAAAAAGCATGTTGCTTCATAATTTCTGTTGTTACTTGACATATAATTTGTTATGTTTTTAGTAGCAATCAGCATGTAGAGTGATATACGATCGTGGATTTATAAAATTGCTTTTGCTCATCAAATATTAATTACACTGCAAATACTACTCTCTCTCTCTCTCTCTCTCTCTCTTTCTCTCACTCTTTGCGCAATAAATATTTTATGATTGAAAAGATGTCACTGTATCTCTTGCAGCGTTTTACGCGTTGCACGCGGACAGGGTTTTAAATCAATCGGAAAACGGAAATACAACGAAAGTTACAACACACATACACACACACACACACACACACACATACACACAACTCGCTCAGGAATGCTTCCTGCGGATCATTTGATTCACGCAGCGTACTTGCGCAGCAAATTCTATATCTTTGCGAGTATATTGCTCCATTTGCCTGAACGACAGGATATTGAAACGCGGTCCTGTTACCACGATGTTACGATTCAAATCCTTCCTCACTTGTGTATCTTTTTCGTTAGACTAGTAGATGCACTTATCGTGAATTCTGAAGACGCACGTTGCATCTTATTCGGCACTACTTTAGAGACTTTCTTGTTGCTTTTATTGCGTATCCCGCAGAAACGTCATTTAATTTTTGTGAGAGTTGGCAATTTTACTTAGAAGTTTCTCTTTATTGTCTGTTTTTGTTATTTTGTTTTTTATGATATTATTCTTTCAAATTATATTTTCTTTGATCAACACGGTTCTTCTTTTCAAGCTACAGTCGCGCACGTGTAGCAGATATAAAGAGCAAGAGGTTGAGAAAGAGAAAAGAAAAAAGAGACGCGTTTAGCAGTGTGACGCGGAAACTGATCGCGACGACTTCTTTCTTAAATCTTCTTCAGTATTGATGGTTATATTGGAAGACGTCATGAATAAGATTACCTCATATGCGTTATTTAAACTTTGTACTTGATAAAAGATGTATTACTCTTTTTATATGATAATTTTATTTCAATAAAATATACTAACAAAACTATCAAAAATTATGAAGTATAGTTTATATAGTTGTTTTTTACATACACATGTATAAAACAATTAAGAAATATATTTCAATAATACAGTTAAATAATTGAAACATTAAGCGATATTTCAGCAATAATATCCACTAAATTAATTACAAACGTAATGAAGCAAAAGAAAGTCAATGAACGAACACTACGAAAGAAAATTTCAGAGACATTTTATTATACAAAGATAATAATGGGAATAAAATGACGTCACATGGCGAGACGCGACAAAAGCGATCCGCATAACTCGAAAGGTGAACGTGGCGTCGAGGAAAAAAATTGTCAAATGAAAAAAAACAGACAAATCGCTATTTGGCGGCAAACCATGTCAGTTGGACAAGAGCCAGAGGCTTCTGAGCGTTTCTTCGCGCGCACGTTTTCAATTTCTTTCTCACCATCCGTCTCTTCGAACTCGTCGTATTTCATTTCGTCGAATCATTGCAACTGTGCATAGTGGCGGCGCGGCGGCTCGTTATTTCGGTATACAACTCTGACAAATGTCTTGACCCGTCGATTCGATTTTCCCTTCCCGCGCGATCATCTTTGATTCTCGAGGTCAAATCGGAGAAAAGCTTGAGAAATTCTGTTGATTTTGCTTTGATTTGAATATCATTTCATGCGTATATAATTTGTAATTTCAATTACGTGGTTTTTTCCGCAAGGAAAACAAGAACGGTTGAATCGAAATGACCGATTTTACGATTATAGACAAATCACGACGATATATCGAGCAAAATTCTGTTACGTTCTTGAAGCCTCTTCTTGCTTGATGTCTTTTATTTTTGTTGAAAGAATTCACATTATTCTAACCGCATTAATCGCTATATTCGACCGTTTCTTCGTATTCCATTGACTGCTGGGATCTAGTAGACGAGGAAGAAACAGATTTAATCGACGTTGACGATTCCACAACAGACTTCGTCTGGACACTCTGCACGGATTTCGACGTCGAAACGGATTTCGTTGCTGCAGTTACGTTCATCGACTGCTCGACGAGACTGCTGGAATCGTTTGCTGAAAGAATATAATATTGTTCTTGAATTGCGCGTACTTGAAAGATTCTCGAACTGTTAGAAACAGAGTTTTACCGTACTTAGTCTTGCGTGTTAATCGAATAGATTATACAGTTAATGCGACTAATTAATCTTATCTTGACGATATTGACTAATTAATGGTACGAAAATAGAATATAATTTGCTATGCATTCCGTGCGAATAACAATGGAAATTACTATCTGTTAAAACAATAACAGCGAACAAAAGATAACAAACATATTAAATAGATAATCAATGAATAAGTGAATAATAGATGCAGTATTAAATAGCTATTATTAATGATTGATGAATTCTGAATTCGTTATCGTTAACAACGCAATTTCAAGCATGTTTATTAAATTTTATAAAAGTGAATAAAAGTGATATGTAATAATATTCCTATAGTATGTATGTATATTTGCAAGTGAGAGAGATTACGGTCTTTCTCATTTTCACGATCTCATTATCACGAAATTTATTGCGTTAAAACGTGCTTGCGACGCACGTTTTGCGTAATTGCAAGACGAATAAAAAATAACTGAGCGCAATAATTTCAATTTCGCGAGAGCGTAAAATCCAATTTATCGAGAGAACTCACCCTTGGCGACTTCCATGACGGAGCTTGCAATACGTTCCGATCGAGTTCACTTGCGGACCACGACACGCACCAGCTGAGACCGAACTCGCGAATGAGTAAAATCGTCATCGGAGCTTCGGGTTATTTCTAATCCCGTTGGGACAGGATGCTACCGTGGAGTGGGAAAGTCTACGATCACGTGGCATGAGATGAACAACAAGCGGGATGAAAAGCGAAAAATCGAGGTGCGAAATATTCGTGGAATGCTGGCTGATGGTGACATATATGCAATGCGACTGCAATCTGAGTCAATGCTCTTCAGTTTGTGACTCTTCTGTTTTTTTTTGTCTCATAGTTTTCAGAAATAACATGCGGAATATAAAAAGTTTGATATCTTAAAAATTTGATATCTTAAGCAATAACATATGTATAAGAGAAAAAGAGAGAAAGAGAAAAATATAAAATATTTTGTCAGAGAAATGGATTTACCTGAATTCTTCTGCAAAGAAACAGGTGTAGTATTCATATTTTCAAGAAAATAGATGGCACGTCGTGATAGCGAAACATGAGTGTAATGTTTCAACGTGTTATATATACTAGAAAATAGTTCGTAATGTGTCTTAACAACATCATTTTGTTTATGCAAGCTTGAAAGATACCATAAATGTAGAATCTCCAAATTTGGATGTTAATATAATTTTCGGAGCCAACAAACTTTTATCTATTTTTTATACGGCTGAGGATTTGCTTGCTTTACTATATAATTGTTGATACCATTTGTCCTTCGCTATTATCGTCAAAATATAGGAAGAACATATATAGATTTTAGTAACACTTATTAATCCGCCGTTATTTAGTTTTTTTATAGATATTTCTTTTTCAGATGTAAACCATCTAGTATGACACATAAACATTGAAAAAAATGTATATGTAAATGTGTTGCGATGCAACTACCTGAATCACCTCGATAAACAAACGCACGTTTGTCACAGCCTTGTTACGCTTCTCGCGAAAAGAAAAGCTTGCGGATAAACGCGTTGCTATTGGCGAAAAGTTATGTTATCGTTGGTTGACAGAATATAGAAAGCAGCACTTTAAACGGCCATTAATGGGGCAAATCCACAGGAATTAAATCGCGCTCGGAAAGCTCGCGAATCTGACATTTTTGCGCGAGATGCCTTTATTCGCACCCAGAAGTACTGAAAATTTTACGACATGCGAGTGTTTGCTCCTTGCAATGTGTGGTTTTCTCGAAATTATATATAGCTCTGCAACAATCTCAAGCTGATTTTCTTCTCACGTTTTCATTTACGTGGACCAGTCTTTTTTATTTACGTGGCTTTTATCGCGAAGAAAATATTCGTATTTTAAAATTTTATAGATAATACTAGAAGTTCTTAAGGTGAAAACATACAATTTCGAAGATCTTCTTTTTTGCGGAAGCAAGGCATTATTATGGCTGGAAGCGAAACGTCAAGTGCAATTTTTCACAAAGAGCCCTTGTATTTTTAATACACGGAAGAAAGAGATGACATGATAAATTGCATTTACGTTTTGCGAGTTTTTTATGAGATAAGTTTAATTTTAAATGGCAAAATTTTTCTAATATTACTTTAAAAAGAGACTAACTTATTCAGAAAATTGAATTTGTTTCGTATACGCTTATTGTCTATGCGGAAAGTGCTTTTTATTTTTCAAACCGTGGAATAATTCATACCATGCTCTCAGCTTTCTACCGCTAAAAAGTCACCGAAGAGTCGATAGTTCCACCCACTTAAAAAATTTTGCTTATGTTACTCACGAAATTATTTATTTATATACTACATATATAATTTAGTGTTGTAATTAAAAAAAAAATGTTTTGGCTTTCTTAACATTATCTCTTCCAAGTTTTAAATTTTAAATTTTC
This sequence comes from Pseudomyrmex concolor, assembly GCA_014839585.1. NCBI lineage: Eukaryota > Metazoa > Arthropoda > Insecta > Hymenoptera > Formicidae > Pseudomyrmex > Pseudomyrmex concolor. Next base: position 22,269 of record QVOB01014949.1, read on the forward strand.
TTTTTTCACATTTGAAAAATTGTGAAAATTTTAGAAAGTGAGGTGCTTTCCTAAAATTACAATTATTGTTTATTTAAAGCAATACTTGCAGATTTGATTTCTCTTCTAGGAAGAAATGACTCACATCATCGTTCCTCGTTGATTTTCTCACGAAGCGATTTTCATCGATATGACTCACACAGCTAGCGAATTCAAAGACTTCCAACTTCGAAAATCTGATTTTATCGTGGATTTCGTCCAAAACGGTGCTACGACGCAGACAACGAATTCCGACGCGCCGGCTACGTTTGGCCAACGTCAAGGAAACATAGATAATTATTTAAAGTGTAATTATTTTTATACATTATTAATAAAACATTATTAATAAAATTATTGTTTGGTTTTAATAAATTATTGAAAGATAGCAGATTTAAATTTTGCGTATTAATTAACATTTAAAAAGTGTAAATATGATACTGTCGGTTGCTGAATCTCAGAAAATTTTCAGGCGGAAAACTTAATGCTAAGTCCGTGAAGAAACTCGCTATTAAAAAGCGTAATTGAGAAGAGTTTCACAGCGCTTCGTTATACGCGACGAGCTCACTGATTTTAGTAACTTACATTCTAAATATTTTAAACACTTATTTTTCAAGATATGTACTATTTTTGGATTAAGATATACTGATAAATTTTCAACCCTTAACTCTTTCAATCTGAGAAAATTTGTTTGCGTAATTGTCACGTTTACTTTGTCTTATATTATCTTCACAAAAGCCTTTTTGTTCACCGAGAAACGTCACTATCCGCTGCTTTATTGCGGGACAACGTCGCTAGAGCGTCTCTCAAAATAGTTACGTCTTTGTTGGTGCTCGTTGTAAGCTCGGTTTTATTGTACCGGCCAGCTTGTTCGTTGTATATACGAGATACAAGCTGAAAGAAAAAAATATTTTTAACCTCAAAGGTATTAAACAACGGTTTTATTATAGTCATTTCCATAAAAAAGCCTCCCTCGCCAATCCAACTATTTATCATTGATTTCCTTTTTGTATCACGAAATCGTCAATCAATCGTCTCTCTTGTGCAAATGTTTTGCACATGACACAGGTTTTTTATATTTATTCTTTTACAAACTTTTACGCGCAACATTCAAATAAAAAAAATAATAAATAAATAAAAAACATAAAAATCACAGATAACGTGAGAATTCCGACTCAATTATTCTACGATAGTAAAAAACAAGAGAATCTGCTAATTTGATTTACTAATATCGGACAATATAACTTTTCATCTCTCACATTTTATCTCTCGTCCTTTTGGGAAAAAAACTAAATATGATATAAAATATAAAAGATTTTTTCTTCAAAATGAAAACAAATTTCAATAGTTTTTATATTTTTATAAACTTATTTCGTTCGCATTGAATGAATGAGAATTTATAGAATTCCGATTATTCGCTCGAAATCCAGGATTTAATAAAATTCTTTCATAAAATTCAAATTTGTCAAATATGCCAGGTAAATAGTTAATAATTTGTCGGTAAGATTTATCTTCAAGCGACGATATGGAATTTAGATATTCCTTCCAATATCTTTCTCTTTTTTTCTCTCTCCGTTTCACCCTTTGAGCTTAATATACATCGCGCAGATTCACGCTGTTCCTGTTCGATTCACGTTTCTCCAAATAAACGAAGCAAATATTTGCTCTTGTTTTGCTTTCTTCTCTTTTCTCTGTCTTTTTCTTTCTTTATTTCTTTGCTTCAACATGTCCGAGCACACTTGCGCACGTGTGTATGTACATTTCCACACGTGCCAAGCATAATCGCTATCAGGACGAATTGTTCTTGGCTGAAGTACGCGTTCACGATCGACCGATATAAAACTCTTAATGCGAACCTTGTAGATCAAAATGCATGCGATCAGCTGCATAGGATGCAGACGGCGGCGCAGTTATTTGCAGTCATAATTAATCCGTTGCCTCCGGCAAGCCGCAGTTATTTCTTATGAACAGCCTTTAATAATAAGTCGCTAGTTGCTTTAAGGGCATATCAAAAAGATGGAGAAAAGTCTTTTACGTAACGTTATTAATTACTTTGCATCAATGATGCGTACAACGTTTCTTTTTTTTCTTTTTTTTTAGAGAATTCTCTTTTACCGTCATTCTTGTTCCCACGTTAAAAAATTGATACCATTGCACAAAACGATAATGAGCACGTATTCTTTACGTTATTTGTTAATTAAGAGCGATGCATTATAGAAGTTAATCCAACGTTCGACAAGAGCGCGCGGTTACTTTGTAATCCCCGAATAGAAAGAACATTTTTGCTTTATGATTGAATTGCAAAAGGTGCACTTTTGTTTTGCGTCAGAGTAAACGAAACGTTAAAATGAAGTTCTTTGGTATCTATAGTTTTGAATTACGTAACGCAGTTCGTATCGCAAACGTGTATTTTATTACGAGGTTTGACTGTGATCAATCGCGTTGTCATAATCTATCGACTTGACTATGATCAATCGCGTTCAATTTTGTTGAAAAAAAAAAAAGTAATATTGATCGGGTCATGCATTTTACATCGGTTGAAGAAATTTAGAAATTGCGTGAGAGAACAGAAAGAAATATGTACCATTTGATGTATTCTGAAAAGCTTTCTATGTTATATTTCAGTTCGACGTCGCTCGCAAACCAAAATGTGTAACTTTTATCACACACAATACTTCTGACACAAATCGTGACATAAAAGACTTAACTCGCGTCTTGCTTTTTTTTTTTTATGACACAAGACGTCTAACAACTTTTGCAGACCATAGATTTTGGTAATTGCGCGAACTTTTCGGGTCACGAGGATCAACGATTACATATAACCTATTCTCTTCCCAGAGGGTTTTGTAGTGATAACCTTTTTGGGTCAACATACAACCGTTACGGATCAGCGAGCTCAGCAGAGAAATATAGAACGCCTCTCTTTGGTTACATTAACTATTTTAATTAACTACCGTTTCACTACTAATTATAAATTACTGCAAAAGCGATCTGATGCTTCGAGTTTGTACATTCACATTAATCATATGATTGTGTTGGATTTTGTGATAAAAGAGCTCGTTTTTCAGAATTAACAAAAGTTTATTTAGAAAGCAGCGCTACGATGTAAAATTTATTTGGAATTTTGATCAGTCACAGTTCAGATAAATTTCAACAGCTTTGAACTGTTTTTTTACGTTTGTTATATGTTTTAGTAAATTCAAATTTAAGATAATATAAAACATATTTGTGTGTATAATAATAATAAGATTTGACTTATTGTGTAGGAGAAACAAACGTTTATTTAATATACAGCGTATAATCGTCTCTTTTAATTGACTTTGAATGACAAACGGCAGATTTCAAAGCGAATCATGTTTTCACTTTCAAATGCCATTCGATAAATTCGACTCTCTGTTTGGTGGATTTATTACTAGCAAAAAAAAAAAAAAAAACGAAGTCTTTTGTTTGATATTGGAACCAAAGAGACAATCGCCATTGTAGCTGCTCGCTGTTGCGTATAGCAAAATTGATTTACCGAAATAAAGTGGACATGAAAAATGATTGAAGATTGTATTTTTCACGATTTGCCTTACACGCGATAGAATCGTTTTTTTTTTCTATGCTGATAGTATTGGGATCAAGAAAACGATGGAGCCGTTCTATAAAACCAATCGAGCACAAGATTAGATTTTGAATTTTCTTCATAATTGTTGCTCAAACGACTTAAAAAAAATTAAAAAATAACAGAAAACAATCTAAAGATTTTCTGCAAATATTCAACAGCTTTCTTATATACAAAAATAACATATGACGTGTGACGAGATGCTTCGTAGATTTATTTTAGGTTTTTTTAAAATTGTTTTCCATGGTGAGAAAGCCACCGAATATGTGCAGACAGTTTTTTTATGTTGGAAAATCATTTACCAATTTGTACAGGAAATGAAGAAAATCTATAATATCTTATGTTAAATATTATAAACAATTTCAGCATTTTATTAAAAACAAATATTGTTTGTATAATCCGTCAATCAATTACGAATATAATTTACATCACTATCAAAATACTTGTATCTTAAACAGAACAATATTAATTCTATGCAAATATATTTTATTAAATCAAAAAGAACAAAATATTATCGCGATAACAAACAAAAACTTAGATAATTACGAAACAAAAAAAAAAAAAAAAAGGAATACATTTCCGAAACACAAATTCGACGATTTTATCTGACTCTTTTATATATATATATAGCGAGGGATAGGGTAATCTTTAATCTCTCTCTCTCTCTCTCTCTCTACTCACTCAGTGTCCTTAAAATTTAATTGCAGGAAAGTATTCACAGCTGTAGCAAACGATCGACGTCAACGTGTTAAATTTTGCGTCCCGCAAAATTTGATCGTGAATTTTTTTGGGGACGGACACAGTTCTATGCCATTATCCTTCATGCCATTTCAACAGAAGTTTTTTTGTTTGAATCTATGACCTCGATATGGCGATGAGAGATGCAGCGATGTGTAGCCGCCAGAAAAAAAGAATTGCTTACGCGCTTCGCTGGATTAATATTGGACTTTTGTCTAACGCGAAGAGTTGTAAACAACTGAAATGTGTATTATTCTTTATATTTGACAATTTTTCTTTTACGCACGAGTCAGCATTCTTTATTTTTTATACATAAAAAGAATAAAAATAATGAATAAAAAATGTAATTAAATGTTCACTGTTAATGCAAATTCATCGAAATACGTGAATATCTCTCATCTGAAAAAATTGAATAAAATTTTCGAAGTTTTAAATGAAATATCTGAAAAGTGTTTTCGCATTTCTTTATTTAGAAGTTTTAACATATTTTAATAAATATTTTGTCTAAAAACTAGAATCTCTTTTTTTTGATTGTTGCTCAGAGAACAATCGTAGTAATCAGATTAGCTGTTCGCAACGTTTATTAGCATCGCGCAGAAATGCAATAACTTTAAAGGTATGCGTCTGTTAGATACAAATTGAATCGAGATGCAATGTCCGTAAATCTATGTCAAGTATTTTACTATAAGCGATGATTAATTGAGAGTGTAGTTGTAGCTATATATTCACATGTTGTCATTACTTAAGCTTAAATAATAATACAGTTATTTTATACAAAGTACGAGCTTCGAATAATATATGCACGTAATTTTTTGATATAAAACATGGGAAATAGTAATGTGTGTCAAAATTAAGAAAAGTCATCATTATAAATAATGAATCCATAGTTTTTATTTATCGAATCTCTAAAATATAACAAAAATATAATTTCGAGAGATTCTTTTGAGCAAGCAATTTAACAAAGACTATTATGGTCTATACAGCTGACTCACTAAACATCTCTAGCTACCGTATTTTTATTGCGAACATGTACATACAGCCATCAAAAATACTCGTGCGCGGAAACATTAATACGAATATCGGTTGTATCTTTGTACTTTTGCCTGATTTTAAAACGTAACTACGATGTAGCTTTCGTGGAGAAGTGCACATGTGCACTATTTTAACGAGCAAGCGATTCTACGATAAACTGAAAGTTCGGATATATTTTTTTTCTTTTTATCTTTTACTTGATATAAAATGGCGATTAATAAAAGGTTACCGCAGAAAGTTCGTTTAATCGATAAACGATTATAAAGCATATTGTACTGATTGGATAGTTAATTTTCCGATATCTCGTTATAAGCTGCGGACGATCTAATTTGAACAACTTAATTCCATAACTATGCGCGATATTACGCGCTTGACACACAAAATATGTAAACTTATCAAAGTTAAGCCGACTGAACTTGTTGGTTATTAGACTGCCGAAATCCGCCAATTGTTCCAGAGCCAGGTGGCAGCTAATGCGATAATTATTACGACATGACAAAGCCGATGGCTCGCTGCAATGATGTTACGCGCAACCTATGTATATTAATGTACACGCACATAGCAGCACGTCAGCAGCTTATTCGACTGTATTTAGCGTGCGCCGATGGTTAATAATGAAACATAATACGTTTTCTGTAATCCGAAGATATTATCTTTGATCTTTGATACACGTATCTCGTTTGTATACTTTCTGAAAATTGTACGTATATTCTTTTCTACAAATATTACAAAGAATATAAATGTTAACATTTTATAATGTCCGCGCGCGTGTACAAAATAAATCGCAAAACGTTCTTAATTGTCTTCGAATAACAAAAAAACGAAACAAATAAGACATCATGCAGATGTCTTATTAATGTTTTTTTTTCCGTTTGCTTACAGGAACAGCAATGTATCGGGCGAAAGATTGGCGTTTGACGGTTCCTGTTGCAGCGGGCAGGACATTAGCACCGACAGCAAAAGCGAGGAAACTATTTCGAAGTATAGAGTCGTCTTACTGGGATACTCCGGGGTGGGAAAGACAGCCCTGGTCTCGCAGTTCATGACGAGCGAATACATAAACACGTACGATGCCAGTCTAGGTAAGTCCGTACATCATCGTACAACGAACAATGCTGCGACCTTTAACAAGATGCGTGGGAAACTCAAGATCATTTTCCATTAAAGAGATTGATTGTTCAGCATAGGACATCTTCGTATTGCGACATTTGACGTAAATCCATACGTATGTGGAGCGCCCATAACATGGGAAAGTGCAATGTAGTACACGCTGAAATAATTTGAAGCGATTTTCTTTTTCTTTATGTTAAATATTACCTTTCCTTTTTGAATCAAAACTTTCTAAATCTTCTCTTTTCGTTTATCTGTCGAGAAACAAAAACAGGAAAAAAGGAAATGTGTAGCACTATGTTTTTTTAAGAAGATTTATTCAACAGTTTTCATCCTTCCTAATAACAACCTGATTTCATTCCTTTGATGTCTCTCTATTATATAATTCGTATTTGTGCACAATGTGTGCTGACTGCTGACTCGTTATGTGATAACCAGCTCTGATCATAGACATAGGGTTTATGACATTTAATTTTAACTGTTGCTTAATTAATTAATTAACTTTTAATTAAAACGTGCTCAAAGATACATGACGTAAAAAACTATATGTACGTATAAATATACATATATGAATAAATATATATTAAATTGTACGGAAAGTATGTAGCATTTTTTAATGAAATTTAAATTTTTATCAAGTCACGTAATTTAGTTTCTGTAAATGCTCATACATACGAAGCCGTTCGATATTTTTACTATCTGTGCGATGTCTCAGATACGTTGCCATCTATGCTAATGTATATTTAAAAACGCTATGAACTTTCCAAACAACTCGATATGTTTAAACATGAACAATAAATTTGCCTATGCAAATTTGATTGCAAAATGGAAGAGTTTATAATAAAACAAAATACAATGAAAAATTCACTTTGTTCGTTTTGTACTTTGCCAGTCGCGCGCGGCGACTTTGAAACGTAAGTGCCCTTCGTGAAGTAGACAATCCTTTCGTTATTGCGGCCGCGGCAGAGGTTGCACTGCTCGACGCAATCATTTTGTGCACAAGCCAAGGTTTTGCAGAGGCGTTTACGCGCTTTATGTATTCATCTCTTTATGCGATTGCAAACGCTCACATACGTACACAAATGCAAAACACACATGCAAAAACTCAGTATAACTAGTTTAGGAGAATGAATTTTTTGTATTATTTCTTTCGTCAATGCTGTTCAAAAGCTCTACGTTATATAACGCAGACTATCGTAGAATCAAACAAAAGTAAACTACTAGTAATTTATGTGTCCATCCTTTATGCATCCATCTGTGAAATGAAACAGTAATTGATTCTTTTCTTATCTTGCGGTTTCGCAAGATAAGTTGTTTGTTATATTTGTACCGTACTGCATCAGAATTTTTAATTTAATACGCTATTTTTATGTTTAATTAGTCTGTGCAAGAGATGCCTTGAAACTTTTTCATGCTCAAAATACATGCATAAATTTATCTTCTCTAGTTCTCTAAATAAGAGATCTTAACTTGTTTACGATTTGCGTTTGACGAGAACTTTTAGCGAAAGTTTTGATTAAATGCTATATATTAATAAGTAATAAACAGATTAGCTATATATTAATGCTATATATTAATAAGTAATAAACAGTAATATCTTTTTATAATCTAGATAACAATTTTTTCTATTTGTGTGAGAAAATTGTTTTCAAGTATTTAAAGATTAAATATCATTAAAATGAAATTGAAACAATCACATATTTTTCTTTATATATATGTATTTAGTTTAAATTACATTATCTAAAAAATGCATCTATATAACTTTTTTGTTAAGGCAACTTATACGTTTTTTTTTCGCTTCATTTATTTTCTATTCAAAATTCTCAAAATACTCCTTTCTATATTCTCAAAATATGTATTACGTCACAAATAAATTTAATTTTTGTTGTTATCTTGGGGATAAGAAAAAGAGGGAGAGACGACAGTGATGAATTCGCTTCTCGAAATGCTAGGGAGAGAAAAAGAATTCTCACTCCAGAATTTTCATCGACGAAGAGACATTTGTCACGATCTTCGTTATGATGGACGTTTCACTGAAAAGATTTTAATGTATATACAAACAAACGGAATTATATGACCTGGTACGCACTTCACTGTGTAACCTACTGAGCAATGAAAAAAAGAAAAAAAAACAATCGGAGGATCTTCTTGGGAAAAGTTTGCACTGGCAAAGTGTTTTTTTATAATGCTGCTATATCATAGGTATATCGATGTCACGGGATACCACTTCATGACATTTATTTATTTTACAATTCGTTTCGTTACAACATTCTACCATTTTTTACGGCAGATTTTGATTGATCTGTGAATTAAATTTATGTAATAAAAAAACAAATACCGACAAAAATTTACCTCTCTTTAATGAAACAAAAAAAAATTCGTCTCTTTTTGCGCAAGTTTGATGATACGAAAGCGATCAATATTTGTGCAGTTCCACATCACTTTACATGGAAATAGAGATTTGTAATGTTTTAGTTTCATACACAGTTTTAATACTGCGACCTAGTTTTGATTCTCTTGAAATTTCATGATTCTGTGATATTTTTCGCAGAAAGGAGAGAGTAATGTTCTTCAGATGATAATCTGTAATGTATGATAGCGAATAAATTGTTTTTTAATGTTACATGTATTTACATTCGCAAACACGCTAAGCGTCGCAACATACATATATGTGACGAATGTATATCAATATCGTTCAATTAAAAGACTTGTTACACTTTGGATTAAACAAACAGTTTGTTGATCCGGATTGCTGATCGGGAGTAATAAAAGCATGTTTGTAAATATGAATCGTAGTTTGGAATCGTTAATGCTGTTCTCAAACTTGCTTGGGACAAATTGTAGAGTTTGCGTGCTACATTAGCCATACCGAGATAGTTTGGTCTTCCCTCTTGAATTCGCTTGTGTCCGGACTTATAATCAATTCTGTCGTGAGTTGCACAGTTTAATTATCTATCCATAATTATCTGCATAATTTTAAATGTTTCCATTGCGTCATAAACGCTCTTTCATTTTCTTTTCTTCTAAAGGCAACATTAAGATTCTTATCGGAATAGTTTTTTACTCGTACTGTTTTTCACTCTTACTGTTAAGAAACTTTTGTGTGACTGACTTAATGAGATTCGTTGTTTTATATGAATATAATATGCGAAGTAAAGTTTGACTTGATTGTTTGATTTACTTAAAAAGTTTTTGTCAAGCTTTGCAAGATATTTTTTATATTAAGAAAAATGCTCACACTGCCTAACACAGGAAGAAATTATAGGAAGAATTAATAAAATTGACTTTTGACCACGTTACTAATTAAAGTTTATTAAACATGTTTATTAAATACAACATTGAATTTAAATGAGAGCAAAGTATATTTATACTTTAACAACAATTTATTACGTTATTTATTCATGAAATATAATTAGCAATATCAAATTAGCTTATATAGTCATAAATAAAAATATTTTGCGAAACATGTATACACGTTTTAAACGTATAAACAGTTTTTTTTAAATACTGTTTACATAAAATATTTTATAATGCTATTATTTATGAGATTAACAACAACATTTAGCACAGACCGTCGTATTTATGTTATAGACGACGAGTTTGGCGAGAAGACTGTTTCTATTTTGTTAGATGACGAGGAATCGGATATGGTTTTCATCGACCATCCGCACGTAGAAATGAGTGTAAGTATTGTATAAAGTTACTTTTAGAACATACAGAACAATAATTACATCACACTGTGTCTGAATTTATTAATTACAATCCATTATTATGTGAAATGCAAAGTTCGCGGCACTTAATCTACGTGTTTTATACAGCTTAGAAAGATCTTATTGCTAGAACATATTTCAAATTTGAATATACATTGACTACAGAGATATATTATTGTGTTTTCGACATTAATGTCTTAACATGTACGAGCCTTCTTTGTGCAGCACAGAATATGTCAGTCGAAATCGATATTTTGCACAATATTCGTCTAGTACGCATAAATTCACTTATGAATACTAATGAATGAGAAAACTATCCGTGACATTTAACGGTTTTTATCATGTAAATGCTGGTTATGAGAACGTCACTCGATAAAATTGTTTTTGTCAGGATTAATTAATTAATTATATTTGACATTGCCCTTCTCAATAGCAATTCCTGTTTCTGAATTTTAAATTATGTATCAATGTCACAATTAAACTTCTATTTTTATTTCTCTCTATCTCTCTTTTTTTATCTTTCTCTTTTTTTTATTATATCTACAATTATTTATATACATATATTTTGATATGTAAAACAATTTTTATTTCAGATATTCTTAATTTTAGATTTATAAAGAGAATAGTTGCGTTAAGGAAAAGCTATCTTCTGCGGCGCAGAGAGTTTCCTCATTGTTTTGTCATCTTCAACATAATTCGTTGCTTGAGATTAATTGCGATGAGATTAGAGATATTGCTGAAAATAGTCAGAAAAATATTAAAAGTGCAAAATTTTAAGAGGATGATAGCTCATAATATACGATAATTCCTGGAGATTAAATTATGTTCACAAGAAATACAAAAAAGAAATCTCAAGAAATTTTAGAAAGAAATGTTCACTAATTAATTTAGTAAAGCAACTAAGTTTATCGATCTTCTGAATCTTGTTACATAACTTTATTGAACTTGATATTAAAAAGATAAACTTTAATAATTTGAATTGTAGTTTTTCTTTTATCAATGTAATTGTGTGAAGTAATATAATTATATTATTAGATAATCAACATATTTTCAGAGAGAACAATTGATCGTGTAGATACGAGTTCCGATTATATATCTATAGCGTATTATTTTTTTATCAGTAATATTTCATAGTAACATAAGCACGGGAACATTTTCCAGTCTTACGTATAAATTTGTATAAATAATCGATATTCAGTTATAATACAGGATCAACTTTAATAATTACGAAGTTTTCCTTTTGTCGAAGGGAGTTTCGAATAAAATTCTTTTTGAATAACACTCTGACAGCGGGTATACCGTGTCGAATCGACTCTTAATCTGAACTACTCTTGGGATTTGTTGAGCCAGCTCTACCTGAGTTTGCTCAGCGTGCGATAATGGGAATTTCGTGTATCAAACTGTAAGTCGAGTATTGTAACATTAATATCGCAGTTGTGCAAAGTTTGCTAAGTTGCTTATATCTGCGCAATCTATTGTTTTCCCAAAAGATACGCACAATGCGGATATTTTTAGCAATAATAATAAAAAACACACATTTAAAGCTTTTTAATAGCTACAACGAAGCAATAGTAATACAAAGTTTATAGTCAAAGTTTATAGTCAAGAGCTTTACAAACTTTGTTTTAAATTTTATTCGTTCAATTATACAGTTCTCTATTCAATGCCAGGAATTTTCATTGCTGATAATAGCTATAATAACTGTTAAATTTGTGCAAAATTTTGAAGATGAATACTTTAGCACCGTCTTCATTTATTCGCTTATGAAATATCACAACTTGGGGAGCACTATTTCTCAATTAGAGAGTTACGTCCGGTCAAAGTTTTATCACAGAGTCTAAGAGTGTTCTGTGATGTACTTTTCTGTTTTTATTTCTTATCTCTCGAACACATTACTCAAAAAAGTGACGTTATTGTCAAAGTTGCAATGCTGTTACTTTTGTTTTTATATAATCGCAAGAATTTTCTACTGTCGTGTATTGTGAACTAATGGTTGAATCAAAACTTAAACTTATGTTTACCGTGATATACACATCTGAATTCAAAAAATTCTTTTAATTGGCATAAATAAACATTGTAAATATAAATTTTATTTATAATTTAGTCATATCTTTAAAAACTTAATATTTTTAATATTGCTTTTTAATATGCTTTACGTAATTGATATCTGATGTCAATAAAAAAAAGCGTTTTAAAACAATCTCAGGTCGAAAACTCATTGTCGACTTACGAGCCACATGCCTGTATCGTGGTCTATTCGATCGTTTCACGTAAAAGCTTTGATGTGGCTGAGGAGATACTCAACTACCTGTGGCAAGAGCATTACACACAAGAGCACACGGTTATCGTGGTTGGCAACAAGGTCGATCTGGCCAGAAGCCGGCAAATTTCAAAAAGTGGTGAGAATATTAAGCGAATAACAGAATAATATTTGTAGACACGTATATAATTTTATATATTTCTTTCCATCTATTTATTTGGTCTAATACATTTCTGTATTGGAGAATCGAAACATGAAAATTTAATTTATTATATTTATACTGTTAAAGAGGGAAAGCAGTTGGCCACGTCGCGCGAGTGCAAGTTCATCGAGGCGTCCAGCGGACTCCAGCATAATGTAGACGAGCTTCTGGTCGGAATTCTGAAGCAAATACGTCTGCGAGAGACCCGCGAAAAGAAGCTTCGCCGGCAAGGCAGTAAAAACAAATTATTGTCGAAATTGCACAATAGCAAGACTGCTTTGACCTTAAGCATCGCAAAAGACATTCTTAATAAAATGTGCTTGAACGACAGCAAGAGCAAGAGTTGCGAAAATCTCTACGTGCTATGAAGTATTTGTAACTGAGGTGGATATGTCGCAGTTTTTATTGCGAGTGGGAGAATGTGCGCGGAAGATCCTTTTGCGACTATCGTTTTTCGACTGAGTGGAAACGCGACGATAATCTCAATCGGAAAGACGCTTTATATGTATATTCTTTCTGTTAGAGATCGTAACGATTTTACGACTCGCATACTGATTATACGTCCTGCCGGACGTTCCGGTGAGGAGTCGTTGTTACTTATCTATCTGCATGTTCCGTGTTCGCCGCTCACCCTCTTCGAACTTTTGTTCTCGCAACGGCTCTATGACATTATCTCGTACATCTCTATCGTGTGCAGCAGCAACGCTGGTTCGAAGCATATGTGAGAAGAATTCGCTTGTATGCTATTACTTGCTATTACTTGCTGATTTCACATGTTTTACTAAACGAAGAAATAAAGTTTTGACTTTCACACATTCTACTGAGAAAATTAGCTATATCAAAGTAACGTGTGCAACACTGTGTATGTACGTATTTATATATGTTGAAAAACATATTATAAATCTTAATTAATAACAGCTCTTACGAAAATTGCTCTTATACTACATAAAAACAAAGAAAAAACGGTCTAGCAGCTAAGTATTTTTTATAGTTGTTTTTAACAACAAACTAACAAGATTCGGTCGCGATAAATAAGTACAAATTAGCGTTCCATTCGATGACACGTATGCTATGTCTAGGATTATCTCTTTTTGAAGCTAACATCAATTCTCATGATAGAGTGAGAAAATGCTGAAAGGTGTAAGATTAACGAATTATTAATTAAAATCTCAAGCGCCTCTTCTCTCACCCTCTTACGCGCGCGATCGACATATCTCTTGAGAAACGTGCCTAGACGAGGAAAAGGCCACAGGTGGATATACCGTCGAGGGATTTAAAGAGAACTGTGGAACTCTCTCTACAGCCTCGTTCACGTTTTCTCTCTCTCTTCTTTTCATTTCTTTGCTCGTACGTGCTCGTACAATCAAGAATTTGTATCCGCGAGAACAGGTAAGAGTGTGTCGAGCGCGACGTAGACTATTACTCGATTTACGCTATCGTGATTACAGTGAACAAAACCATGCATATGTGTGTGTGTGTGCGCGCGCGTTTGCAAGGTTGAAATTAGATTTTAAGATTAACGATCTTAAGTAGGATCTATTCCGCTCGAATGTGAAACGAATGGCAGCGCGAGTAAATCTGGCTCGCCCGTCAGTCTGCAATGCAGCGATTTGATTATTTATTAGAGACTAATGAGTTGCACGTGCGCTCGATCCCACGCGTTATTTCGCTCGAAATCTAATAAGTACCCATCTTGCGGTTCTTCGGTAATTATATGTTTTGTGAATAAATTCGACATCGAATAATCGCGTATTTCTCAATATTTACAAAAATTAGTTCCGACAAGGGTGATTTGATCAGAAGAAATGCCAATGCTTCAGATCAACTTATTTTGTGAAAAAAAGATTGATTACTTGCTATTTAGACAGACACACAGTCGATCTCAAGCTGCAGGTTGCATTTATTGTGATTGCACAATAACATATATTGACAAATTAAATCTTACAGTACCGTCAATTATTTTTTATAAAATAATTCGACTTTTAAAGAGCCGTTTATTGTTTTAATCAAATCATCTTGTTTCGATTTAAAGAAAATTTATATTAGAGTGGATAAAGACTTTAGATTGATTTGTTGTTTTGATTTTGCAGTAGAAAATAAGTGTAATAAGTTTAAGCGATCTAAATAGTAAGAAAACGCTTATAACGAATCAGCATAGAAAGTTTATTCGAGCCGTGTTGATATTTCCACTCAGCAGATATTTGATCTCAAGTTAATTGATCAAATTAAAGTTTTATAAAACAAGCCGAGTTGAGAAAAAACTATCAGCTAACGTGTAATAAAGTAATTTCTAGATAGGGAAAAAAATATTGTCGTTTATCGTATCTTGATAATATATGATTATATCGTAATTGAAAGAGATTATATATAGATATATAATTGAAGACGAAAAATAGAATTAAAATTTTCTTGATTGTCAATAGTAATATTATGCGATTGCATAATATTCATGTTCGATCAAGTCACACACGCTATATTACTTCTCTGGACGCAGGATTCGTCCGATGCTGGTCGTCTTTATAAAATGTAATTAACAATACATACTTAATTAGTATGCATTATATACCTGTCTCACATGGAAGACTATAGTGCATTAGTTGCTGGTGGCATGTTTACTGGAACAATGGTAAAAGCTACGCTTAACACTTTCGCTGCATTATCTTCTAAATTTTCATTCTTTATCTATGTATGTGTACATACACAAACGTTATTACAGCTGCGACCTAAACCGCGAACATCGAGAAGTTAGTTGACTAAAGTTGTAACATTGTTTGTGCAACACATTCTAAGTGCTACCTACGTTATTGTATTAAACTTACAATTAGATAATAGTCGGTGCACTTAAGGATGACACGGTAATCGTGTAATAATTTATTGATAATACAATTACATATATTGATAGAAGTTTTGATGAGAATTATTATTATTTGTTTTTAATTACAACTTACAAGATTGTGTTTTTACTAAGTATCTATAAATATCTGTGTTTGCTCACAAGTATTTAATTATAATTTGAACACATATGTAAGGTTAAACACAGAGATAAATTTAACGTAGTAAAATTACAAGAAGATTGCATTCGCGCGCGTGTAAAATGGTTTCCTAACGACAATTAAAAATTGCGGTACTTGTTTATTGAATTTTCTTTGCATGTGTATGTGTGCAATAATGTGACTTTAAAACTCTTCGTTATCGAAGTTTGCCGATATATCGTAGCTACGCATTTTTTTCTTTTTATCAAGACACGCGAGTTTTGACAGTGATTTTTCTATTATTCGCTTGACGGAAGATAAGTAGACACGACCTAAAGTTGTATTAAACGTCGTAATATCTATCGTCGGAAGTCCGATAAGTCTCTGAGATGAGATTATGTACCAAAATATATACGTATATGTATTTATAAATGTCGTAATTATATCGGCATAAATATTATTTCGAGATATAAGAATAATATAGTTACAACTGCGTCACACGATGCATATCGACGAGTCACTGCAAAACGATATTACATATCGGTCCACACGGCTACTATCAAGCTATTCCTATCAAAGCTTATGAAACATGTTTGGAAGTAATTAAAGTCCGACGCATGTGAACTGAAGTTACATTACGTGCTATGTTGTGACGAAATGGAGATACATATGTGGCTTCAACTCTGGGTTTAGATGTTCTGTTTAGATGTTATGTCCTTTTCGTGAATTACTGTGGTCCTAGGATCGCGTGTGCCAATCGAACAGCGTTTGTACGAGTGCCTACACAAGAAATTAATAATTATCGATTATTTGCATGCATAATATGTCTTGAAACCGCGCAAAAAAATATATTGTTATTGTTTTATATTTTTTGATTTTCGTTATGCAAAATATTGCTTCAAATTATACAAAAATATGTAAATACGCTTTTCTTTTTTTTTTCAGTTTAGCAAAACTGAATCAATTAGCAGAATAAAAAAAGTCTTAATTTACCTATTTTTAATGATAAGTTGTGAATGTGTTAAGTGAGTGAGTGTAATAACCAGTTTTATATAAATTTGGATGTCTGACGCGTTATAGCTGTCGAGAATAGATTAATAATGTATATGAAAAACTGACTGTATATCACATATAGTACGTGAGTGTGATACTATATACAGTGTATACTGAGAGAGAGACTCGGCTGGAGATTTATATGCTGACATAAAAGCGAAGGTCGGTTTTCAATTTCCGATTGAATTTGAAACAGTGCACAATCAACATTGTGCACTGTATCTATCTTTGCAAAATATACCACCTGCTTGCTCTTTCGAAGAGCCTTGCGTAAATATTGGATCAATGCAAGTCGATAATATTGAAGAACGTACCATTCGTCACTTTACGAAACTACAAACATACCTCGACACATTACAAATATCCCTAAAAAAACCTGGTCTATTTTTATAAGTACGTATAAAAATATGCTAATACATACTATGCTCGTATCTTTGTCATAATCTATTCTATCACCTGTGGGTGCCGAGTGTTTACTCTATAAGTATATATTTCTATTAAAAGTATTTCTAATTTTCGAATACGTGCACGCAAAATTTTGATATTTTTTACCAAAAAAGATTATTTTATCTTTTGAAATTAATCTACCAATTGTTATAGCGATGTACTTTTAGACTAAAAATAAATTAAAAAAACAACAAATTAAAGTTTCAAGAACTATCAAAATTTTGTAATCAAGAAGATCTTGTTCATTTTATAAATAAATGTATTCCATAAAAAAGTATAACCACGTTTTTTATAACACGTGTTTGTGAATTATAATAAAAAGTACATAAAATCGCACAATTTTATAAAAATACGCTTTCCATTTTTTTAATTTTAATATTATGTATAAAATATTAATTAATGCATAATATCTTTTGTAATCTCTCCTGCGCGTTCATAGGACAATCAAGTTATGTACTTTTATCGTTTGTGCTACAATATATGTGTAATTAAATCTAAATGTTTATGTCAAAATAAAAGCAATATGCGACAATAATGCAGTTTTTCTTGAACTATAATTGAATGAAAACTGATAGCTCTTATGTAGATAACGTGCACATATGCATATGTATTATTGTTATTCTTTCATATATTAAAAAAAAAATAATAAATATTCACTTGATTGAGAATCATATAATATGAGGAATTTTTTCCTCGTGTTATTCTTCCTGAAACTTTTGAATTATAATAAACTGATAAATAAAAAAACTCGTTTTTTTCAAAATAATTAATGTAAATATATTTTTCTAGTAGTATATAAAGACACAGAGATATAGAAAGAGCTAATACGATACTGCTCTCTGCTATATTGATCCACGTGGTTCTGTCTCTTACTATCTTGATTTTAACTGCGTTCCAATATTCACTGCCAGTATTAAAAAAGCTATATTTCACGTCACATGTGCTATAGATCTCTAGTACTGACAGTGAATATCAGAACGTAACCCTTTGATTGCAACTAGAGAGCCTTCCAAGGAGAGGGTCGCAAACTCGTGACGTCACTGGTCAGGTTTTTCCTCTGTCTAATCAGAAGTGACTCTTTCTGAGAAACTCTATAGTTCAGTGTAGAGAACTTCTCAGGAAAAGTCACAAACTCGTGACGTTCTGGGCAGCTTTTTCTTTTGTCCAATCAGAAGCGACTGTGACGTCACAAGTTTGCGACTCTCTTTCTGAGAAGCTGTCTAATCTTGCTACAAAACCGGTAAAACAGGATGGCGTCTGTCAAAATGGCCGAACATTGATAGTAAAAGTTTGATCTAACGAAGAAAAATTATTCAAGTTCACGTGAATTAATCATTCATATCACGCCTATAACGCGTGAATTTATTTTCTTGAAGACATGTTGTCATCTGGTAAACGCAGCTTGTCTAGAGAAGATCTCAAAATCGCGGATGAAGATGAAAAAGTGAGTATACTTCTCGTTCGTCATCAAAGGCACGCGAAGAATAAGCAACGCTCTGAAGTTTACGTCATACTTGGCGGGAAACTTGACACGTGTTTAAATTATTTCGAACTGTTTTGCAGGAGTCGCTATTGGAGCATGACAGCGATCTCGATGAGGAAATGTTATTCACGTAAGCTGGAGGATTCAATTGAAGAAAATTCTTGTAAAAATGTCGCAAGTGCCAAGTTTTAAGGAAAACCTCATAGAAAGTAACAAAAATATTTGTTTGCCAAGAAAATAATTAATAAAATGTAACTACACAGTGTATGCTGTAATATTTTATATAAGCGCTGCTTATAAAATATTACTTTAAATATAAAAAGCATATATAGAGAAAAGGAAGTATTATGCTTATGTAAAATACTGTAATATGTTGCATAAGCTTATATATACTTTTTATATTTTGATGTATGGTAAAAGTTACTTTTATTAAAAAAATGTTATATTTGACAATGTTGACTCTTGCGGAATATTTTTATGGAAGTTTCTTCAGTTTATTCGGATGTACTGATATACGATACGCATTTGCAGTCGACCGAGCACGTCAAGTGAAGATGCAAACATTAATGGAAAAATGGACAAGTAAGATCATGAAGATATATTTATTGAATCGAAATTAAATTAAAACGTAAATTATATTAAATGTAATTGCTAAAACTATATCAAATGCAATTTTTGAATATAATTGAGAAAAAAGAATTATGTTTATATTTAGAAAGTTCTTTTTCTATCTTATAAGGTTTGAGTTGAATAATTTTATGTAATTCTTTTCGGCGCATTTATTTGTGTATTCGCAGCGTCAGGATACAGATTCAAGAGGTGACGGACGTGATGCGGGACAATGTTCAAAAGGTGATGGATCGTGGTGAGAGGCTAGAAGATCTGCAAGAAGCGAGCGATCGTCTAAGCATGGCAGGAAACGAATTCAGGGAAGCTGCAAAAAAAGCGCAACGCAAGGCGTGGATGCAGAATGTCAAATCGAGGATCATCATTATCAGCGTTACTGTGATAATCGTGCTTTTTATCGTTGGTAGGAAGTAACAGCGTATGAAATATTATTACTATTAAATAATATCACACGCACATGAATTTTCTTCTTTATAAAAAAACCTTACGTCTGTCTTTTCTCTTTTTCTAAATAATTTTAAATGATTTTATAACACAATTTGCAAATAATATTACTGTCAAATTTTTTTCTCATAATGTCTAGTAGCAAGAACATAATGTGCTGCATTAATAATACTTATAAGAAGGAAATAATATTTTGTAACTTACGCACACAAAATTCGGCAAATGAAAATCTACTTGTGAGTTACGAATAATTAAGTTTTGTGACACATTATTTATGATAAATTAATTTTTTAATAACAAATTTTTTTAAATTGTATTACACCCTAATTCGACGCTATTACGTAACATTGGTATTTAAATAATGCTTTTTTTTCACTTTTTAATTTGCAAACTAATAATGTTCGAAATATCGAAGTGCCGATAATAAATTGAACGTCGAGTCGATATAAAGCAACATTTTACAATATTTAGTCAGATTAGCGCGTGTCGTTTTCAGTTTTGGACATCATGGTGCTTTACCTGGTTCTCAGATAGCGAGCACAATGTCTCTAGCTACGATTGTTTAAAAACTAAGGTATATAATCTTTCGCATTTTAAATTTTGTATAAACAACCACGTTTAGAGCTACAATCAACGCGAAATCGGAGAGAAAAAGTTATGCAATATATTTTAAACGCGAGATTAGCAAGTCTTATTCAAATATTAGTAAAGATTTTATTTGCGTTCATTTTTTCATGTTCTCATTGCATTATCATTGTCAATAAATACGTAAGACTTTAAACTTTAAATCTCTTGTTTTCTTGATTTTTTACAGTATCCATTGTCGTGAAGTATACATAAACCTCCGACTGAGGAATATATACCTAACATCCGACTGAAGAATCACTGCGAAGTATCTTCTCTTTTCTATATTGATATCTTCCGAACCACATATGTACATTATATAGCTATACATAGCCTCTGTAAGTTATAAATATATCTTCTGTTATATTTTCGTGTAAAAAAATGTTATTTCATTTTTATACACTGTACAATTGCTGTGAAGCTGCACTCATTTTTATCTCACACGAGCAATTAACTAAGAAATTATAGTTCTGGGTCTTGGCTGCAGTCACATTAAATTATTAACATTTATTAACGGATTGTTTTTTAATATTAATTTTCTGGTATTGTATGTTAATTTTACACAATTATTTCTTTTTTGCCCGGTAAAAAATTTGTCATATATAATTATGTATACTTATACACAAATTAACATAAATATGCGAATTTATATGCCAAAAATGTCCATACAATTTTATACACGGAAAATTTTTTTTTTAAG